>CAUYPK010153217.1:0-13131 GCA_963574355.1 Loris lydekkerianus
CTTCAGACATATGAAAAAATGCTCATCATCTTTAATCATCAGAGAAATGCAAATCAAAATTACTTTGAGATATCATTTAACTCCAGTGAGACTAGCCTATATCACAAAATCTCAAGACCAGAGATGTTGGCGTGGATGTGGAGAAAAGGGAGCACTTCTGCACTGCTGGTGGGAATGCAAATTAATACATTCCTTTTGGAAAGATATATGGAGAACACTTAGAGATCTAAAAATAGATCTCCCATTCAATCCGGGAATTCCTCTGCTGGGCATATACCCAGAGGACCAAAAATCACATCTTAACAAAGATACTTGTACCAGAATGTTTATCACAGCCCTACTCATAATTGCTAAGTCATGGAAAAGCCCAAGTGCCCATCGATACACGAATGGATTAATAAATTGTGGTATATGTACACCATGGAATATTATGCAGCCTTAAAGAAAGATGGAGACTTTACCTCTTTCATGTTTACATGGCTGGAGGTGGAACATATTCTTCTTAGTAAAGTAACTCAAGAATGGAAGAAAAAGTACTCAATGTACTCAGCCCTACTATGAAACTAATTTAGGGCTTTCACATGAAAGCTATAACCCAGTTACAACCTAAGAATAGGGGAAATGGGGAAAGGGAGAGGAGGGAGGGGGGGTGGAGGGAGGGGTACTGGTGGGATTACGCCTGCGGGGCATCTTACAAGGGTATATGTGAAACTTAGTAAATGTGGAATGTAAATGTCTTGGCACGGTAACTGGGAAAATGCCAGGAAGGCTATGTTAATTATTGTCATGAAAATGTGTCAAATAGTCTGTGAAGCTAGTGTATGATGCCCCATGATCATATCAATGTATGCAGCTATGATTTAATAAAAAAATAAAATAAAATAAAATAAAATGTTGGTAATGTGCCAAGTTAAAAAAAATTTTTTTTAATTAAATCAAATTAATATGAAGGTTCAATTTTTAGGTTACATTGGTCTCACTTCCAGGGTAAAGTTCCATTTGTAAAAGAACCCCAGGCGGCATGCTACACACCCTCACAATGTGCGCATAAGGTGAGATTCACCTCATGCCAGGTAATTTTGATAGCAGGCTCCAATAGGTCTTTGGGAAGGCCTTATTGTAAAATGTTAATCTAATGTTATTCTCTGCAACACAGAAAGCTTTGAATATTCTTGGGTTACTTGAGTTCTTTATTATATTTCTCACAGGTCCCCATTTCATATTTCATCTACTAACCTCTGACCCAGTTTATTAATTTTAACTCAATGGAACATCCACCACAATCCTACTGATTATCATAAGATCAAATGTATTGTAATTGTATCTTAATATTCCAAAATATTTCAATATTCGCATGGCATTATGGAGGAGTAAAACAAAGAGAACTTGATATTGTCAAAAGTAATTTGAAATTTGAAAATAGGCAAAAGACACTAGCTGGTATTCTTTCAATGCTGATAGGAGCTTACCTTACTCTTAACTTGGTTATTTTATAATTCTGTAGGAACAAAGACCAACTTGTATATTTTTGTCTGATAGACATACAAATGATTTTTGTTTGGAGGAACAGATAACCCAAGGGGTTATAGTTCTTGACCTTGTTGGACACTATAGGCTTTACAACTAATCAGCAATTTTATCCTAATATTGCTAACAAATAGTTAGCTTCTCAAATGTTCTTTGGAAAGTTTTAACAACTTATTGGTTTCCTCATTAATTAATGATTTGAATAAAGGCTTTGAAATGTGTTCATTTCATATTTGAAAGTGAAAGTCATAATTATACATTTTCAAAATTATTAACAAAATTGAAATCTAACATTCCCTGACAAGGAAGTCTAATACAACTACTATTAGATGATAATATTACCTTATATGTCCATAGAAATTTGTAGTATGCAACTTCCTTTCTGCAATGAAAATCTCCTTGAACGTGATAACTACAGCTGTCTTGTGTACCTTTGCATCCCTTCTGTCTGGTTTAGTCCCCAGTAGTCCCCAGTAGACCCCCTATCATGATAGGAGGTCTATTAATATTTGGTATGAATCTAATTTAATGTTCATATAACCCTGTTAGGTAGGCAGAGTGATCCTCTTTCTTCATTTCACAAATGAAATGTATTTGGCTGTCTTGCCTGATGTCACACTGGTAGTGAGTTAAGAGAATTGGGACTCAATCAGGCCTTCTTATTCCTAGGGCAGTGCTTTTCTTTTTAGGACAGCACAATTGCCTCATATTTTATAAACACACAGTTAATATTCCCATACAAGTTATATGTATTTCATGGCTAAAAAGGTCCTTAAGTGACTGTTCTTGTTAGAATGCTTCTTAAAACATTTAATAAAATTCAATATATAGAACTTCACAATTTACAAATATAAATGTGAAGTTATCTTAAGTCTTGGTGATACTATCTAAAGAAGTAAATAAATTTGAGGGGGATTATTTGTTATTGTTGGAGAGGGTATGAGTTAGCTAGGTGAGGGTAAACAGAACTTTCCAGAGGAGAGACTGGCACTCATTTTAGTCTTAACATAGCAGTATATCTTGGCTTAAGAAAAAATCTGAATGTATGACACCTCCATTTTCCAAGGAAGTCACAAATACAAGTGGAAAATCAGAAGCTAGCTCCAGTCTGCAGCTAGAATTTTCTTTAGTCCATACCTATGTTTCCTTGGATGCCAATTGAATCCTCCCCACTCCCCACCAAAAAAAATAAATCAGGCAAACAACAAATCACGGTAGTTGTTGGTCCATTCAAAATACGCTCTGGCCTTATTTCTTTCCATCCAGCACCCTGCCAGCACCCTGTCACAAACCATTTATCCCCTCTTCTCTGAATTGCCTCAAAAATCTCTCAGCTCATCTCCTACACCTGTGCTCAGGCTTCTCTCAGGTCAACACGGCAAGGAAAGTGATGCTTCGAAAACACGATCTTATCTTCTTTCACTTTTTCTTAAACCCTTCTATGACCTCCCGTGCTCTTAGATAAATGCAATTCCTTAGCATGCATTAGAAGCCTCACACAATTTGGCCTTGCCTAACTCTCTTTCCAGTCACTCTCACCCACGCTCACACTGGCCCCTTCCCTTCTCAGAACCTTTGCATATGCCAGTCCCTCTGCTTGGAAAGTTCTACGTTTACCCTCACCTAGCTAACTCCTATCCCCTCCAACAGGTCTCAACTTTCATGTCACTTCTTTGGCAAAGAGTCCATGTTCCTCCAGATCTTACATCACACTTGCAACTGTTTTTTCAGCATCTATCTTCTCATCATCAATGTGTTGCTTGAAGCCAGACTCGAGGTCTATCTTGTCTGAAGCCCTATGTTCAATGCCTAGCACAATGCCTGATACACACTGTATTTCATCAGTTCAAGGATGCATATTTTTCCTACTTTTGCATCTCTGAAATCTGGATGCATCTTTTGATCTTTAGTACATCATAGTTTACCTGGCAGCATTTTTCTTTCCTAGTGTAAGTGAAATAATTATGTGTCTTACAATCAATAGTATCGTCCGTTTGAAGAAATATGGCAATTACCACGTGAATGAATACCTGTAATCAAAAAACCAGCAGTCTGGGTTTTTCACCTGAGCACAGACATTCTACTACTTACAAATGCCTGGGTTATGAAAGGCTGTCTGCAACTAGCAAAGCAAGATAGCCAATTGCTGGTTTTCTCCATTGGTAGTGGGCAGGATCGGTGCATCTTTGCTCTAATGCTAGCTAGACATTGTGAATGTTGGAAGTTCACAAGGAGAGGAGTATATGGGACAACTCGTGAAAGCTCCTGCCTGCTGCTCTGGTGTCTGCTGATTCAACTTCTGTCAACACAACCCCATGTTCCAACCACTGCTGTCAGCACCTCTCCTGCCAAAGCTGATGTCACATCAGCTGCCCCAGCTCAGATCAGCTCCCCCATCATTGCCCTCTTATGCTCCAAATAGCTACTTCTCCCGCCAGTTGAACACAGTAGCCCTTTGGTGTTCAGAAGACACTTTGTTCTGTCTCATATTCAGATCCTTCTGGTGGGAGCCCAGACAAAGCCCTGGTAGAGAAGCAGGGAGCTATAGAGTGCTTGATCACTTGTTGTATATATATCTGCTTCGACCATTGGTCCAGAGCCCCAAGTTTACCAAATCAGTGAATCATTTCTCCTTAGAACCCAAGTGTAACTGTGGAACAATTCTAACAAAGAAGCAGATGTATATGGGGCCCAATAACTTCCAGTTTTGCCTTTTACATAAATTGTTATCTGTTTTTTTTCCCTTCTTAAGAATCAGCTTTTCCTTTGGTGGAGGTTGTTTCACCCTGACCTTATCCTGAGAAAATTCTCCCCTTATCTAAGTAGAAAAGATTTACTCATTGACTGTGGCCTTGATACGTTGCACCCACGATGGACAAGGCTGCTATTTCTGAGTGTCCTCCCCCATCATTACCCATGCCTGGGGCTTTACAAAAGAGCTGGGTTGAGTCACACTGACAGAATCTTTTAGTCACTTTCAATTCTGCCAAGGAAATATAGACATAAGCTTTCAGATTCTAAATTAACTTTGATTCCCAACAGACCCTGTTCCCTTTTAGGTCACAAAGCATCTCAAAAGTTACTTGAATGCTTTCATTTTTTAAAAAAAAGAAAGAAAGAAAGACAGGAGAACAGACAATGGAGAAATAACAGAAGCAAATAAAATGATTATGATCTATTTCAAATAAAGATATTAATCAAAATGTAAGAAAAATTAAGATTTTGATAAGTAATTGAGATCTTTCCAAACTTCCAATCCTGAATGGAAGCCAGGACAGAAATATCCAGGGAAAGGGGCCATTTGAACTGGCTGCCTGAGAATCCTCCCCTAGGGGCAGCACATCCTGAACTTGGAAGGCTGGGCCGAGTCAGTAATCACATGTGGGTTTGAATCCAATAAGCCAGAGAGGAATGTCTAATGAGGTCACCACGATTGAGGAAGCAGAAACAGATATCAAAAAGCTGAAATATGAGGGAGAGTATTGGAGGGGAAGATATTGCAGTGCATAGAAACATTAGGCTCCCCTAAGAAAATAACTAAAATTATCAAGTGAAAAATTTTAAAATGGGGCACACAACCTCATTTGTGAATACTGGAGATGGACCTCAACCACACATTATGAATTCTGAGTAGTTTCTGGTCTCAAATGGAACAACTGAGCACCTGACTGAAAGAAGAAGTCTCCAAGGCAAAGGATACTCCAATACACAAAGGGTACAGACCGGAGGCTGGATGGGGCCACCAGAGCACAGGGACTATTTAACTTAAAAATATGTTTGCTACCATAGAAAAATCTTTGGGAATCAGCTGAGCTGGAAGCCCAGAGGAACACCACCTCACCTACAGAAAGCCTGAGAGAGCAGGTTTCTCTCTGAGCTGGATCCCTCTTACATGGCTCTGCTCTTTTCTCATATGGCTGGCTTCCCATGATGCAGAAGACAGAAATACAGGAAGGCTGTCGACATAGACACTCTGCCTATGGAATTAGGGCCAATCCAGATAGTGATTTGGGTGCAGAAAGTTTGGTTAACATGAAATTCGCCTTGTACAAGGTCTCTCCTACTAATCCTTGAACTAGGACTAGAGACAACCCACCCTGCAGTTGAAGACTGAAATACTCCAAGTTACTCGAAGTAAAAAGAATCCACTCAACTTAATTTTGAGCAAATTCAAGACCAAATATTCAGATATAAACAAACACATGTACACATACACACACAGCCTGCAGAGGGGCTATAAAAATCTTCCACATAGGGATTTTTTTCCCCAGTGTATGTTCTTGTGTGGTTTATCAAAGATCAGGTAGTTTTAAGAAGTTAGTTTCATCTCGTGGTTTTCTATTTGGTCCCAAAATTCTATGACTATTTTTGTGCCAATACCATGCTGTTTCGATCACTATGGCCTTGTAGTATAGCCTAAAGACTGGTAGGGTGATGTACTAAGCTTTGTTTTTATTACTAAGAATTGCCTTAGGTATATGGGGTTTTTTCCTGGTTCCATACAAAATGAAGAACTGTTTTTTCTAAATCTTGAAAGTATGATGTTGCTATTTTAATGGAAATTGCATTGAATTTAGATTGCTTTGGGAAGTATGACATTTTATAAATGTTGGTTCTTCCCAGCCATGAGCATGATACATTCTTCCATTTGTCAGTATCTTCTGCTATTTCTTTTGTTAGGGTTTCATAATTTTCTTTGTAGAGGTCCTTCACCTCTTTTGTTAGGTATACTCCTAGGTATTAATATTTCAATTTTTTTTTTGAAGCTACTGTGAAGGGAATTGTGTCCTTGATTAGCTTTTCAACTTGTTTGTTATTGTCATATACAAAGGCCACTGATTCGTGGATATTGATTTTATGTCCACAAATTCCTGAGGTATTACTGTATTTTTTGATCACTTCTGGGAGTCTTGTGATTGGGTCTTTGCTGTGGTATATGTATACCATGGAATACTATTCAGCCATTAAAAAGATGGAGACTTTACATCTTTTCTATTAATCTTGATTGAGGTTGTACAAATTCTTCTTAGTAAAGCATGACAAGAATGGAGAGGCAAGAATCCAATGTACTCAATTCTAAAACAAAGGCAGTAGATGTTCTAATAAAAGGTGGGAGATAGGGAAACGAGGGAGCAGGGAAAGTGGAGGAAGGAGGGGGCTAGGGAGTCACGGTGTATGACACACCTCTGGGGGAGTAGGACACAATTATAAGAGGGCCTTTACCTAACAAATGCAATCAGTGTAACTGACTTCTTTGTACTGTCAATGAATTCTAAACAATAAAAGAAAAAAATATATATTGGGTGGTGCCTGTGGTTCAGTGGGTAGGGCACTGGCCCCATATATCAAGGGTGGAGGGTTCAAACCCAGCCCCGGCCAAACTGCAACAAAAAAATGGCTGGGTGTTGTGGTGGGCTAGGGCTACTCTGGAGGCTGGGGCAAGAGAATTGCCTAAGCCCAGGAGTTGGAGGTTGCTGTGAGCTGTGAAGCTGCAGCACTCTACCAAGGGCAATAAAGTGAGACTGTGTCTCAAAAAAAAAAAAAAAAAATTCTTCTGCAACATAGACAATAAATGTAGTGCTCAGACATAGAGGAAGATGTTTCTAAAATACATAGTTTGCTATAGAAGTACATTTTAGACAGCATCTGCCTTATACCCTTGAGGAAACAAGAGCAAAGATTCTATGAAATAAGAGATGAAAGATGAGATAGTAATATAATATATTAATACACAATGAAGTAGTTAATGAGAAAAACATATGTAAACATAAAGCTGCAGCATAACTTGATGATTGGCAAAAGCAGTAAAGTACAGCACTGACTTTGTAGAAAGTAAAATCTGTAACATGGAAGATGAACTTGAGGCATCAGAATGCAAAGCAAAAGACACAGAGATTAAAGTGATAAAAAGAGACATAAAAGGAGGCCAGAGAATGAATAGATCAACATGTAAGTTGGTAGTACACTAGTTCTAAAATTTTGTTTCTTCACAGTTATAGGCATTTCTCCAACTATAAATTGGGTGATAAGAATACTGTTCCATGGTGTGCCATAAGGATTGATTGAGATGAGATAAATAGATTGGAAAGTTCCTAGCATTTAGAAACCATTAAATATATGGTAGCTGTTATCAGTAATATTATTACTATTTTTATTATTATGTGTATTATTATTTTTTGAATCAGAATCTCACTTTGTTGCCCTTGGTAGAGTGCTATGGCGTCATAGCTCACAGCAACTTCAAACTCCTGGGCTCAAGTGATCCTCTTGCCTCAGTTTTTCGTTTTTAGTAGCGATGGGGGTCTCATTCTTGCTCAGGCTGGTCTCGAACTTGTGTGATCAAACGATCTACATGCTCGGCCTCCCAGAGTGCTAGGATTACAGGTGTGAACCACTGTGCCCCACCATGTGTATTACTAATTAAATGAAATAGAGCTATATGGAGAAAAAATCAATACTTAACGACTGTGGTCATTATCCTGAGACAATCAGCTATATTTTGTCAATAAGTAGGTTTTTTTTCTTCCCTAAGAAAGCCTCATAGCTACTATAGTCCTTGAATCATTTTTTTTTAATGAATGCCTGCTATTACCTTCATATATGTTAATATTTGATAAATATAACATTTCCAGGTAAAACTTCCTCTAAGAGCTTTGCATACAGTATTCCTTTTCTTCTGACATGAAATGTTGGCAGTGGAGAAATCAGAGACAAGCTTGATGTTTTTACATGGAATTTTTTACATAGAACAGAAATTACAGATACAACATTATAATTTATCCTTAAAGCTCAGTAAATCAAAATGTGTCTCAGGGTTTTTTTATTCTGAATCCCCCCCACCCCACTTCCGAGTTAAATGTTCTGTTGACCTGCAAATTCAGCTTTTGCTTTATTGCAGGAAAGTTTTCTTCTATGACATCTTTCAATGCATTTATGTCCTTTGTGTTTATTCTCTTTTCCAAAATCATTGATATATTTGTTGGTTGACCTTTATTTTCCATGCCCATTATTTTTCTTTCTAACAATTTGTTAACATCTTCTTATCATTTCCTTTCATTTACTCAGTCCTGTTCTTAAGCTCCTGAATCCGGTTATTGCACTTCTAAGATGACTTTTCTCTGTAGTGGTTTGATTGTTGCTTTTGGTACCTTTCCTAAACATTGCCAGCCACTATTTCTTCTTTGCCCATCTTAGAATCTCTTCTTTGAGTGGTTTATCTTCTGTTTATTTCCTTTTCAAAAGGTATGTGTTCTTTTTAATTTCTCAGAGAGTCGAACATTTATTTATCTAAAATTTTCCCTATATTCTGGAGTAATTTTTCCTCATAACTTGGAATAATTCTATGTCAAATATGAATTTCTCATTTGGTTTTCACTTTTTTAACTTCCCTCACACTTTTCCTTTTCATGGTTTGCATTCATAGATCTCAAAGTGGGTCTTTTAACTTTACCTCTCCTTTGAGAATGGGGCCATTCTACTTGAGTCTGTCATTTGCTTGAGGGTGGTATGCAAGGTTGGGGTAGAGGAGTGATTTGGAACAGTGGACAGCTTTGGTCCAGATTTTCTGTTTCTGAATATATTTAGAAAGAATTTTTTTATGATTTTTGCTTTTTGCTCATTTTAGCTGAGAAGATCGGCCAGATAGGAGATAGAGTCTGACTCAGAAAATCCCCAACTCACAGTGGAGGTCCATCTCATTTATTTTTAAAGAAAGCTGGTCTATATCTGAGATCTAGAAGGTTATGTATCACTTCTCAGAGTTTCTTCATCAAGTTGTTCCAAATTCACTGACTTGGCAGATGTTCCCTTTATTCTATGAGTTGGAAGTTGTAGTTCTAATTATATTTGTTGGAGGTAGAGTTTTCTTCTCTATTCACATTCATTGGGTTATTTTAATACAGTGGTTCTCAACCTTCTTAATGCCACAATGTATTTTCATCGTTACAAAGGGGTCATGACCCACAGATTGAGAACTGCTGTTTTAATAGCTTACGAGCTGAGAACTATAGTAAACAGACTTTTTATGAGAAGTCTGAAGTAGTCTTTCAAAATTAAAAATCTGATGACATTACCCCTTCCTTCTCCCACACTCACAATCTTCTCTCTGCTGACAGATCCAGTCTTTTGGGGGCATTTCCCCCCCCTTATTCCTCTGCTCCACATGGTGGTGTTCACTTGCTCTCCCTCTGAAAGCTGTGTCTGTGTGCTTCTTGCTCTCTCCACCTGGAATGTTCTCTCCTTCACTCCTTAGCCAGTTCTACTTCTACTTCGAGCTCACTTTAAGTATCACTTGTCAAAGGATGCTTTTACTGAACACTCTAAGTTAATATTCATGCTGTTTCCCCCATGTCAAATCTCCATTGACATTTGTTTAGAAGGGCCCATAATAATGGCATCTTGATTTCTCTTATTGTTGTTACCACATAGTTGAGACAGTAAACAATGAATTCAATTTTAAATTGCAGTTCTCAAGTGAAGTTTCTCTAATCTAGACTGGATATATTAGCAGCAAAGTACAAACACATTGTGAATTGATATTGAAGTCTTGGCCTGTTTGTGTCTCT
Source organism: Loris lydekkerianus (assembly GCA_963574355.1). Lineage (NCBI taxonomy): Eukaryota > Metazoa > Chordata > Mammalia > Primates > Lorisidae > Loris > Loris lydekkerianus. The sequence goes on from CAUYPK010153217.1 coordinate 10,092, forward strand.
TACAGATATTCATGCAAAAACAAATGTGGTTTAATGGGGGTGTTTAGTAAAAGTGGATGTTCCCAAAACCTGTATTGTCAAGTTCACCTGTCCCTAGGTCAGGGTCCAGCACATAGAAGATGCTCAATAAATCTTTGTTAACCAAAGGAATGATTGGTGTACACTTGAGGTTTATGTCCCTACCCCATATATAGTTCATCTACATGCAAATAAAAGATAACTCAGAGGCAGGATATTGGAAGTGGAAGAGAGAAAAGTTCCTCAAGATAAATGAGGGTGTTGATTCAAGTTGTTCTGTCAGCTTGCCTCACTTTGTTTTTGCACTTCCTATTCATAGGTAACCACTTTGTAAACCTAGATGCAAAATGGAAGGCCTGTGGATACCATGCTAACGAGCTGTGTGAGACATTCTCAGCATTTCTCCAGGCTGTCAAAGGGCTTAGATCAAGCATTCTCACACATTGCCTAAGCTCTTCTCAGCCATATTTGCTCCAGGCTTTTATCAACTGCCAGAAAATGAGCAACTGTGAGCTCCAAATTTAACAGGTATATGGAGCTGTCAGCATGTCCGATCCTGATCACCCCAGAGAGGAGAAGTTGTGTTGGGGTCGATGGAGTTTGATACCCCTCCCCTCTGACCAGCAGGAATTCATGAAAGCTGTAGGCTCCTGCTAAACCGAAGGATTTCTGTCCAAGCCTGGGGACTTCTGCCAAGTGGCACTTGGCTTTTCCAGACACACAGAGCTCCCAGTGCCCAGTGTTTTTCCAAATGCTATGTGGGGTTCCAAGGGCAGGGACAGCTCCAGTAGCCTCTACTATAGGGAGTATGTGGGCTGTACTGAATTGATTCTGATGTCTGTACTGTTCAAAATGTAATTCTTTGTGATGTTGAATTTGTTTTACCTGGCTTCAGTAAATTAAGAATTTAATTAGTTTTCTTTTCTTTTTTTCTTTTAGACATTGGTGGTATTGAAAGTCAACCATTTTCAAGCTCAGGGAAACTTTTCATTGTTTTAATAGCTTTCAGGTTGTAGCTGGGTCTTAGTTTTCACATGCAGTGCCTCTTTTCAAATAATTACTATTTAAATGTACCAAGACTTTTCTTTTAGTTTTAATCTGCCTTAGAATGATATTGCCATTTTGTCTTTTAAATTTTATAGCTTTTAGTTGAGTGGTTTTAAGAGCTATCTTAGTGTAGAGATTTTATTCCATTACATAGACTTTTGGAACTGGGAATTCTCCTGACATATTTTCACCTCTTCCTTTAAAGGTGAAGAAATGGTGGCAAATGTGCTAAGATACTTGCTCAGATTCTTTATGCTAGTGTTGGCATTGGGATTAGAAAAGTCAGGTTCCCAACTCTCATTTCAAAGATATTTCCACTATTGCCAGCAATGGTGATATGAGCCAATAGCCCCAGCTACTTGGGAGGCTGAGGTGCGACGATTGCTTGAAGCTGGGAGTTCAAGGCTTTGGTGTGCAATGATTGTGCCTGTGAATGGCCCAGGAAGCACAGCAAGACCCCATCTCTTTTTTTTTTTTTTTTTTTTTTTTGAGACAGAGTCTCACTTTCTTGCCCCCATAGAGCACTGTGGCATCATAGCTCATAGAAAACTCAAACTCTTGGGCTCAATCGATTCTCTTGCCTCAACCTCCCAAGTAGCTGGGACCAGATAATGGAATACCAGAATAATGATTCTAGGTAATGGAATAAAACTCAACAACGCTTGGCAGAAGTTGTAGGTGTCCCCTAAAACACTAAGCTATTTTCTAGAGATGAGGTCTCAGTCTTGCTCAGGCTGGTCTTGAACTCCTGAGCTCAGGCAATCTTGATCTCCCAGAGTGCTGGGATTACAGGTGTGAGTCACCATGCCTGCCCCAAACCCCATCTTAAAAAAAAAAAAAAAAGATACTTCCATTATAGATGCTTAACTTTTAAAGATATTTCCACAGGCTGTGCTTAACAGTTTACCCTAAGAGTCATAACCACCATCTTTGATGAAAAGGCATCTGTCAACTTGCATGGAAGAGAAAAAGGTAGGAAATTACATGTAAAGTCAATGTATTTTATTGATTCCTCACTCAAGTACTAAGAATTGTCAACACCCATGTTAAAGAGTCAATCAATGGTTAACTAGTATTAAGTGTCAGATACCACAACTGCCAAAATGTAGATACACTTTTTACTTATGGTAGGGTCACAGGAGGCATACTGAAGTGTGACATTCCAGTAAACACATTGATAAGAATGGACCTCCAGATTTAGCAGTGGACACTGGAGGAATTTTTTGCCTGGAAACTAGACATGTTCAAATGACACAAGATAAGCTAAGAATAGCAGTAAAAAATTGCTGCTTATAATAATAATAACAATAATAATAATATTGTATAGCATCTTACAATTTGCAAAGCTCTGTCACATTTATAATCATATTTAATTATCACAATAAATATTTTCAATAAGTATCTTCTCTTTTTTCAAAGATGACACTGAGACCCTAAATCTCATCTTATAAGTGGGAGAAATTAGATTACAACCCACCTTCTTTCTATTCAAAACCTCATGATCTTTTCTTTCTTTCCTTTTTTTTTTTCATCTTGCTATTTTCACTTTCTTTCTTTTTTTTTATTATTAAATCATAGATGTGAACATTAATGTGATTGTGGGGCACCATATACTGGTTTTATAGACCGTTTGACACATTTTCATCACACTGGTTAACATAGCCTTCCTGGCATTTTCTTAGTTATTGTGTTAAGACATTTATATTCTACATTTACCTAGTTTCACGTGTATCCTTGTAAAATGCACCGCAGATGTAATCCCACCAATCACCCTCCCTCCGCCCATCCTCTCCCTTCCTCCCCTCCCTCTCCCTCTCCCTCCTATTCTTAGATAATAACTGGGTTATAGCTTTCATGTGAAAGCCATAAATTAGTTTTATAGTAGGGCTGAGTGCATTGGATACTTTTTCTTCCATTCTTGAGATACTTTACTAAGAAGAATACCATATATACTTGAGTATAAGCCGAGTTTTTT
>CAUYPK010153224.1:0-11734 GCA_963574355.1 Loris lydekkerianus
GAATTGACTGGGTCACATGATTTTGGAAGCTAAGAAGTCCTGAAATTTGCAGCCCTCAATCTGAAGACTCAGGATAGCCAAAGATATACTACCAAGGAATAAAAGTTGAACTCAAAAGCAACAGGAATCTTCATACTCAAAGTCATGGAAACTAAATAATCTTAGGAATGATAGCTGGGTCAAAGATGAGAATAAAAAGGAAATCACCAAATTTTTGGAAAAAAATGATAATGAAGACACAAATTATCAAAACCTGTGGGATACTGCAAAGGTGCTCCCATGAGGGAAATTTATAGCATTGGAAGCCTTCTTCAAGAAAACAGAAAGAGAGGAATTCAACAACTTAATGAGACATCTCAAGAAACTGGAAAAGGGGGCAGCACCTGTGGCTCAGTGAGTAGGGCGCCGGCCCCATATGCCGAGGGTGGCGGGTTCAAACCCAGGCCCGGCCAAACTGCAACAAAAAATAGCTGGGTGTTGTGGCGGGCACCTGTAGTCCCAGCTACTTGGGAGGCTGAGGCAAGAGAATCGCTTAAGCCCAGGAGCTGGAGGTTGCTGTGAGCTGTGTGATGCCACAGCACTCTACCGAAGGGCCATAAAGAGAGACTCTGTCTCTATAAAAAAAAAAAAAAAGAAAGAAAGAAAGAAAGAAAAGAAAAGAAAGAAACTGGAAAAGGAAAAACATTCCAACCCCAACTCCAGAAGAAGAAAGGAAATAACCAAAATTAGGACAGAATTAAATGAAATTGAAAAAAAAGAACTATTCAGAAGATCAACAAAACAAAAAGTTGGTTTTTTTTAAAGATCAACAAAATTGATAAACCTTTGGATAATCTAACCAGAAACAGAAAAGTAAAATCTCTAATATTATCAATCAGAATTGATAAAGGAGAAATAACAACAGACTCCTCAGAAATTAAAAAAAAAATCCTCAATGATTACTACAAAAACTTTATTCCCAGAAATATGAAAATCTGAAGGAAATGGACCAATACCTGGAAGCACACTACCTTCCTAGACTCAACCAGAAAGAATTAGAAATCTTGAATAGGCCTATATCAATCACTGAAATAGCATCAACAATTCGAAATCTCCCAAAAAAGAAAAGTCCAGGACCAGATGGCTTCACATCCAAATTCTATCAAACCTTTCAAGAGGAACTAGTACCTATATTACACAATTTTTTCCATCTCATAGAAAAAGAAGGAATACTTTCTAACACATTCTATGAAGCAAATATCACCCTAAGCCCCAAATCAGGAAAGGATCCAACAAAGAAAGGAAATTATAGACCAATATCATTAATGAATATTAATGCAAAAATTTTCAATGAGCTCTTACAAACAGAATTCAACAAATTATACACCATGATCAAGTTGGTTTTATTCCAGGGTTACAGGTTTGGTTCAATATACACAGATCTATAAATATAATACATCACATAAATAAAATAAAAAACAAAGACCATATGATTCTTTCAATGTATGCAGAAAAAGCCTTCGATGATATCCAGCATCCTTTCATGATCAGAACACTTAAGAAAATATACATAGAAGGGACATTGTTGAACGGTCTATGAAACCAGTGTATGGTGCCCCATGATCACATTAATGTACACAGCTATGATTTAATTTAAAAAAAAAAAAAGAAGGGACATTTCTTAAACTGACAGAGGCCATGTACAGCAAACCCCCAGCCAATGTCATGTTGAATGGAGTAAAATTGAAACATTTCCACTCAGATCAGGAATGAGGCAAGGATGCTCATTGTCTCCACTGCTATTAAATGGAAGTCTTAGTCATTGCAATCAGGCAAGAGAGGGTGATCAAGGATATCTAAATAGGGTCAGAGGAAATAAAACTCTCACTCTTCACTGATGATATAAATCCCAGAAACTCAACTACAAAATGCTTAGAAGCAATCAAGGAATGCAGCAGCATCTCAGGACACAAAATCAGTACTTACAAACCAGTAGCTTTTATATATGCCAGCAATAGTCAAGCTGAAAATATAGTCAAGGACTCTATTCCTCTTGTAGTAGTGCCAAAGAAGATGAAATATCTGAGGATTTACCTAACAAAGGTTGTGAAAGATCTCTGTAAAGAGAACTATAAAACTCTGAGAAAAGAAATAACTGAAGGTGTTAACAAATGGAAAAACATACCATGCTCATGACTGGGAAGAATCAACATTAAAATGTCCGTACTACCCAAAGCAATCTACAGATTTAATGCAATCCCTATAAAAGCACCATTGTCATACTTTAAAGAACTTGGAAAAATAGTGCTTGATTTTCTATGGAATCAGAAAAAAACCTCGAATAGCCAATACATTACTCAGAAACAAAAACAAATCAGGAGGTATCACGTTACCGGACTTCAGGCTATACTATAAAACTATAGTGATCAAAACCTCATGGTACTGGCACAAAAACAGAGAAGTAGATTTGTGGAAAAGAATAGAGAACCAAGAGATGAACCCACTTACGTATCATCATTTGATCTTTGATAAGCCTATCAAAAACATTTAGTGGTGGAAAGACTTCCTATTTAGAAGAACATGCAGGGAAAACACTTGAAGAAATTGGCCTGGGAGAATATTTTATGAGGAGGAGCCCCCAGGCAATCGAAGCAACACCAAAAATACATTACTGGGATCTGATCAAACTAAAAGCTTTTGCACAGCCAAGAGCACAGTAAGTAAAGCAAACAACCTTCAGAATGGGAGAGAAATTTTCAGATTATGCTTCCAACAAAGATCTGATAACTAGAATCCACAGAGAACTCAAACTAATCAATAAGAAAAGAAAAAATAACCCCATTTCCTTTTTTTTTTTTTTTTTTGAGACAGTGTCTCAGTATGTCACCCTGGGTAGAGTGCCATGCCTCAGTGTCACAGCTCACAGAAACCTCAAACTCTTGGGCTTAAGCAATTCTCTTGCCTCTGTCTCCCTATAGCTGGGACTATAGGCTCCCACCACAGTGCCTATTTTTTTGTTGTTGTTGCAGTTGTCATTGTTGTTTTAGCTGGCCCAGGCTGGGTTCGAACCCACCAGTATCTATGTATGTGGCTGGTGCCCTACCCACTGAGCCACGGACACCACCTCAAATAACCCCATTTCTGTGTGGGCAAGAGACTTGAACAGAAACTTCTCTGAAGAAGACAGGTGCATGGCCTACACACACATTGAAAAATATTCACCACATTTAATCATCAAAGAAATACACTTTGAGATATCATCTAACTCCAGTAAGATTAGCCCACATAACAAAATCCCAAAACTACAGATGTTGGCATGGATGTAGAAAGAAGGGAACACTTTTACATTGTTGGTAGGAATTCAAGCTAATACTACCTTTTTAGAAAGAAGTTTGGAGAATACTCAAGGAACTAAATGTAGACCTACCATTCAATCCTGTAATTCCTCTACTAGGTATATATCCATATGTTCAAAAATTATTCGACAACAGAATATTTATTGCAGCCCAATTCATAATTGCCAAGACATGGAAACAGACCAAGTGCCCATTGACCCATGAATGGATTAACAAATTGTGGTATATGTACACCATGAAACACTACGCAGCCATAAAAAATGGAGACTTCACATCTTTTATGTTCACCTGGATGAAGCTGAAACATATTCTTAGTAAAGTATCTCAAGAATGGGAAAAAAGTATCCAATGCATTCAATACTACTATGAAATCAACATACAATCACCTACACATTAATATGAATGGTAAAACTTAACTACTTTCTGGACCAAAAAGTAGAAGGGAAGAGGAGAGAGAGGGGAGAGGAGGAGAGAGGTAGGAGGAGGGAGGGTATTTGAGGGGACCTCTCCTAATGTGCATGATGCAATGGTACATTTCAAAACTATTAAGAAAAGAATATAATTTTGATGGATGTGTTAATCAGTGCAATGTAAGCATTTCACATTGTATATCAAATCCGTCTACTGAGCCCCACAAATACATCAATGTACACAGTTATGATTTAATAAAAACAAAAACAGAGGACTGCCATGGTTAAAATTTTTTAGTATGGTCAAATATTAAATAATTTGGTAAAACATTGTGTTGTTGAGGGTATATGAAATAGATATTCTCATATGTCAAGGATTGATAAAGTCTCTGTGGACAGTAATTTGTCAGGACCTATCACAACTGAAAATACTAATACCTTTACCCTAGCAAATATACATGTAAGTATTTCTTTTGTTAATGCACTATCACTTGGCTAAGATAATGTATTTGCAATGTCAAGGATTATGAATAACTAGAGTGAATCTATAGGAAACTTGTTAAATAAATTGTGGTACAGTTGGTGCTCTACATCTACTGGCTCTCCATCTATGGATTCAATCATTCACAGATCAAAAAATATGTAGGAAAATATGTTTAACAATAAAAATAATACAAATAAAAAGCAATACAGTATAACAACTATTTACATAACATTTAAATTGCATTAGACATTGTAAGCAATCTAGAGATGTTTAATGTACACAGGAGGATGTGCATAGGTTGTATGCAAATATCATGCCATTTTACATAAGGGACTTGCACATCCATGGATTTTGGTATTGGTTCCAGAGTTCTGGAACCAATCTCCCAAGAACACTGAGGAATGACTATACTTCTTTATGATGATGAAGTATTATGCAACTTTAAAAAGAATCAGAAAGCTCTCTATAAACTGACTAGAATAAGATTTTCTTTAAAAAGATATAAAACAGAGTTTAGAATATGTTGTAATTTATGAGAATGTTTGTATGTACATAGAATGTCTCTTGAAGAATATACCAGGGAAGGATAAATTTATTTACATCTGGGAACCAAAGTGGCTAGAGGAGAGACAGAGCAAAAGTTACTTTTACTTTCCAGTATCTTTGAAATTGTGTTTCATGAATATGTGACAGCAATTCAAATCGTGACACTATACCCCATAAATGCATCAATGTACACAGTTAACAATTAATAAAGAAAAAAATTAAAAAATGCTTACAAGGAAAAAAAACAAAAATAATTTTTAAAAATTAATTCAAAGAAATAATACATGCAAAAATAAAAATTTGCTAAGTAATTTTTTAAATTATTTTTTAATTTATAAATAAAAATTCTTGCTTTGATTTTAATGCTATCATAGAACTTCAAGGGTGCAAGGATGGAAAAAGTGTGATCCTTTTCCTTTCCCATCATGGCTGATGCTCTTATAATAAAAGACAGGTTAACAAGAGAAAACATAACACATTTATTTAATCAAAGTTTTAAGTGACATGTGAACCTTCAGAAATGAAGACTCAAAGACCTACTGAAACTGTTTTTATGCTTAGGTTCGATGAAAAATGCACAACCATATAGAAAAATGGTTAGACAGAAGGGTGATCTAGTGGTAGGTAACATACTGAATGGGAAAGCCCAGTAAGGCCTGTCTATCAGGTTCTTCTTGGCTTCTTTATGTAGCATTCCTTCCTTCTGGGTATTGGGCAGGACCCTTCTAGAATGAGGGTCTTCAACAAGGAAGAAGAGAGAGAGTGACCTTTCTAGATTTTAGGCTTGCTTTGAAGTGTCTAAGACCCACGTTGGGGAAGAGGAATTTTAGATTCTATGACTTTTTTCAAAGAAGAAAGAGGGGTAGGGGGCAAGACTGCAGACAATTGTTAGAGAGAGACTGCTTCTGACACTGCTTCCAGTGAGTCTCCTTCAACTCAAAATACTCAGTATGCCAAGTACCACACTTTGGGGTGTCATTTTCTGAATCCCAACAACAGGAACATTTTAAAAGCTTGAAATATTGCACATAATTTGTTCAGTGTCACTCAAAGCTGTGCAAAGAAAAGAAGAAATGAATAACAGAGCTGGAGTCCTGAACACACTCTCCAGAGTGAGCTTTGCTGGAAGTAGGAGTTCCTAAGACCATTATGAACTGTTTTGAGTGTTTGCTCCTGAAACTTTGGAAAATAAAAGAAAAACAAATTGGTTTTGTAGATATTTCAAGATTTACTTTTTACATTTATCATGAGATTAGTGGCCTTTGGACTCCCAAAGACCATAGAATCATACCTTCCCTTTTTCTAAGAACTCTTTTGGCAACATTTGTTTAGTTAAGAGTTAAATCAAAATAGGCAGTGGGTTGTTAAGTGTTGCTTCCAGCAACTTGTAAAATCTTTGTATCCATTTATCCCTCAACCTACACACTCACTTTCTGGCCCTGCTGAGAAGAGAACAATGGTCAGATTTTCAGTGACCATTTCTCTTTACAAAAGAATCTGCATTTGAAAGGGTAAGGATAGCCTTCTTTGGGAATGTCACGAAAGAACAAGGGAGAAAAATGTCTTCACCCAGGAAAATTTAACAATTAGTAATCTCTCCAAGTGCTTTCCTCCACCCTCATTATGCTTAGGTGGTGAACCAAGACAGAAAGTTCAAAACTGTTTAGTCTTGGAAAGAAATGGTTAAGTTGTTTCATACAAATACTAGGATAATAGATTTTGTAGAGTAGATGAAGAATGTTTATTACCCATATTTTGCTCCCTTTACTGGTATTTCATCAGAGTTCCATTCAGTGGTTCTCAACCTTCAACATTAGGTATGGCCCTTTAATACAGTTCCTGTGGGTCGCAACCCACTGATTGAGAACCACTGTTTTAAACTGAATAAGACATTGTAAAGATGAAAGAATATCCCCTTTGCTATATTTCCAAGTGTAGGTAAAAAGATGTATTCATAAACTGAATGTTGAAGATATTTCCCAATGAAAAATGACCTGATTGTTATTACAAATACCTACTAAGGGAATATACCTACATATTAAAAACCAAGAGTTCTATACTTCCATTTTATAGGATTTCAATAAAGATGACCAGAAAAACATATAAACAAATATCCTGAAGGCTGAACAATCTCAGGGAATCAAGAGACATGAGTACATGCCGCCCACTTCATAATGGAGAATATTGTAATTTATTCATAGCTAATTTTATACCACAATATTTCTGTTGTGTCAAACAGAACACTAGCATCCTTTAAATGTTAGTCCTCTCATATGATTTCATATTTAAAACTCCATAATGAGGACTTACTTGTGTTACCCAAATACATATATCATATTTGCAAACATAGTCTTTTTATTTCAAATTCAAAATATATGTGGTCAGTACCTAAGGCACCACCTGTGAGAACTTCATGAGTCATGGGAAACATGTGCTGGCTTCCTCCTCTTCTGCCTTCCTCAATCAAAAATTCAAACTCCTATAAAAATTAGCCTCTGCCAAACATAATTAGGGATGTAAATCCACAGTAGAAAATTATGTACAGTAAACCCTCTGTGGTCCAGGGTGTAAGGTTGTAATAGTCAAGAAAGAGGCACCAAAACACCTATGAGGAACAAAGCTTTAGGCACATGAACTTAACAAAACCAGGTCGCATTAATAATGGTCTTTCCCCTAAAAATCTAAAGGCTTGTTTGTGTATTAATTAGTGCTTTGTCATCTTTTGGAAAACCACTGAGTAGTTAAGTCTTCTTTTTTATATTCCCCCTTTGATTTAATTCACAAACTTTCTTTTTCTTTTTTTTTTTTTTTTTTTTATTAAATCAAATCTGTGTAATTGATGCAATCATGGGGTACAATGTGCTGGTTTTATATATAATTTGAAATATTTTCATCAAACTGATTAACATAGCCTTCAGCACATTTTCTTAGTTGTGTTAAGACATTTATATTCTACACTTAGTAAATTTAACATGTACCCTTGTAAAATGTACCATAGGTGTGGTTCCACCAATCCAATTACCCTTCTTCCACCCATCCTCCCCTTGCTCTTCCCCTCCCTCTCCTGTTTCCCCTTCTTCTTGGGCTATAATTGGATTATAGCTTTCATAAGAAAGCTATACATTTGTTTCATAGTAGGGCTGAGTACATTGGATACTTTTTCTTCCATTCTTGAGATACTTTACTAAGAAGAATATGTTCCAGCTCCATCCAGGTAAACAGGAAAGAGGTAAAGATTTTATTTTTCAATTTACATGTTTTATTGCAGAAGGAAGAATGACACACTAATTGTTAAAATCTACTGTGTACACTGACATTTTGCACAGTATTTTATAAGACTTCGTTGTAGTACCCATGAAAATCATGCAAGATACATGTTGTATTAGTTACCTAATGCTGCTATAATACATTCTGAACTTAGTGGCTTAGAGGAATAAAATTATTTTTTCTCTTACAATTGTAGAGGCCAAAAGTCCAAAATGAGACCTACTAAGCTAAAGATCAAGGTGTTGGCAAGGCTTATTCCTCCTGAAGGCTCTAGGGGAGAATACATTCCTCATCTCTTCTAGCTTCTAATAGTTACTGACATTCCTTGGCTTGTAGCCACAACACTCCAATCACTTTGAATTCTATTCTATTCTTCTATAGTCAAATATCTCCCTCTAACTCTCTTTCTCAGAAGGATACATGTGATTACATTTGGGGCCCACAAAGACAATCTCCCTATCTCAACATTCTTAATCACATCTTCAAAGTCCTCTCCATATAAGGTAACATATTCACAGTTTCTGGGATTAGGATGTGGACATCTCTGGGAGAGGTGTGATGTTCAGTTACCACAGATAGTGTTTCTATTTTATGGATGGGAAAACTGAAAGTCAGAGATAGTAAGCTACTTGTCCACTTTTCATGGAGCTAATACAAATATAATTCAAGGTAGAAATTTATATTTATCCCCCTACACCAGGGAGATAGTTTTAGTTTGTGAATCATTTAAGAGTTTTGATATGTATGTTAAGATAAAAAAGAAATTTTAAACTGAAAACATGCCTGGAGATCTTTATTTATAATTGATGGTTTATGTGCTTCAATAAGACACACTAGATAAAGTTTATACCAAGTAAAAATGTCCTCAGAGTTAAAGAACTAGAAAGAGGTGAAATTTGCCCCCTTTCCACAAAAACTAAAATCTTCCCCAGGTTTATTCATTGTAATACTCAAGTGTGCACATGCAAAGTTATTGACTGCAGATTATTTGTGGCCCCTTCCTTTGAAAGCCAAACAGAGCTGTTCTCTTAGATTCTATTAATAGTTCCAGGGGATGCCTCAGAGACCTGGGAATGGAAAGAAGGGATGGAGGAGGAGGAGACTAAGGTGGCCAAACCTCATTGCAACCAGAACGCTACTTCTGTTTCTTTCGTATTTAAGGATTTTAACTGAGAACCCATCCAGAAGTAATTTTTATGCTGCTAAAATGAATCTAAAAATCATTACACTTGACTTTTAAGGCCTGTCATTCCTTATGTGTCTATAACACATCGAAAAAGTTAAGAAATAACATGTGAAAGAAAAAAAGAGATAAGACAGCCTGAATCTCCACATAGTGGATCCCTCCATCACGTTTGTCATTTCCAGAATAGTGTCCAGGATTCCAGACAATTCAGCCAGATCACAGTCTTTATGGGTTGTGAAGTTGGTCAGAGGGAGTGGACCAGCTATGCTCCACACAGCACATTCAGCCACTGGGGTCTCTTTAGTAAACAACTTCTTCAAGTGTACTAGTCTATTATCATAGCAATAAACACTTAAAGCCCTCTCAAAGTCAGCCATTGACTCCCTTCTCAGAGAGACACATATGCAAGCATTTCAGTTGTGTCTACACACACACTGGTTGGGGAAAAAACAAAGTGAGAAACATTGTTTATTGCTCAGAAAGTATAAATCTCTCTAAATTGAAGAAGTTATTTTTATTTATCTTTTTTTTTTACTATTTTTTTATTTCAGATTAATATGAGGATACAAATGTTTAGGTCACATTGTTTTCATTTCTGAAGTAAAATTCAAGTTGTAGTTGAGCCCTTCACCCAGGCGGCATGCTGAACACCCTCACATTGTACACATTAGGTGAGATCCCAACAATCACTCTTCCTTCTCTGCTCCCCTCCCCCACTAGAATATACTTGTATTTTCTTTCATGTGCACATGTAGTTCTTTATATATTGGTTTCTTATTAGTATTGAGAACATTGGATACTTTCTTCCATTGCTAGATAATTTAAGAATGTGTTTCAACTCCATCCAGCTAAACACAAAAGATGTGAAGTCTCCATCTTTTCTTATGACTGAAGAGTACTCTATGGTATACATATACCACAGTTTTTTAATCTCTTCATTAGCTGATGGGAACTTGGGTTGCTTCCACATCTTGACAATTATGAATTGAACTGCAATAAACATTCTGGTGCAAATGTCCTTGTGAAATTATTTTTAAAATAACAGGTGAATACAGTTTTTTATACCTTTAAACTAATCTTAGTTGATACATTCTTTTATACTTGTGAGAAGCACATGAAGACTTCTCCCAGGTCCTGGGGTTTCTGGTGTAATCATCTCATGATCTTAGCTTACACAAAGTAATATTATAGAAGTTATCTTGATTAAGTTTCTCTCCTGGCAACAGCATGTAGTAAAAAGTTTAGAAATTATACTAATGATCATGGACAACCAGAGTACTCCAGTACTTCATATGATCAACCAGGATCCTGAAATTACTTGAGAAATGTTAAGTCATCTTCAAAAGTACTAACTTAAATGAAGCTATGCAGTAGATCAAGCTGATTCAACACAGCTTGACCTGCAGATAATAACTTAAAAAAAAAAAAAAAAAAAAAAACTTATTATTTCATTCATTCACTTATTTGCCCTTCTATACATAGCACTTTCTCTTTCATGTTAGTAAGTGAATAGAATCTTTTGGTTTTTATATGATATACCTATTTCATCTTTGTAAAATGAAGTGAATTGTATTATCTCCCTTAAGAATTATGCACAGAACCTGTACATTTCGTATATTCCTTTTTCCCCAATTTCCATTGAAAGTTAGAAGGGAAAGTTTTGGTCCAAAAGTAAAAAGATGTAACTGCTGGATGTTTTCTGAAAAGACAATGTGGATTAGAGGTGTAAGTTTTCAAAATTGTGTAAGTTTTCATTATTCATAAGACATTTTTAAAGCACTAATCAAAACATTTCCATAGTATTTGGTTGGCATTCAAATCCTCTTAGTAAATTCGTTTCTCAGAATAAACTTTATGAGAAGTTATGAGTCCTAACACAGAATGCAGGAATTCACACAGGTGAAGAAGGGTAAGAAAATAGCCAGGCTTGTCAGAGATCTACAGAGCAGAGAAGATCCTGTCATTGTAAAAGACCTTGAGGTGAGTGACTTAACAAGTTTTATTAATATTAAAATCACCTTTGATGGCAAACAAGCAACACCCAGGCAGCTAAAAAAAATAAAATAAGGACAGTAAGGTGGGGGTAAGAGGCAGCTGATTGCCCCAAAGAAGAGCTCACACCTTCCTAATATGTATTTGTTCATACCAATGACTTTTTTTTTCTTCTTCAGTTTTTGGCCGGGGCTGGGTTTGAACCTGCCACCTCTGGCATATGGGGCCAGTGCCCTACTCCTTTGAGCCACAGGTGCCACCCAGATACCAATGGCTTTTGAAGAAAAATTTCTCTCTGCTTGCCAGTTAAACTGGTCCATGGTCATTTGGTGCATCCTTTTCTACCTACTGTTAATCTATCATTTCCCATTTTGTTTTCTTTTTATTTATTTATTTATTTATTTATTTATTTTAAATTTATTTATTTATTTTTTTATTGTGGAGAAGGGGCGGGGAAAGAAGGTGGGGAAGAGGTACGTGACAGGGTCAGGCCAGTGGCATGGTACCACATTGG
>CAUYPK010153227.1:0-20602 GCA_963574355.1 Loris lydekkerianus
GTGCTTTAGTTAACGTTGTGGTGACAACCCCAATGGATATTTCTAGGAGCGAAAGAAAAATATGGGACAAGAGTTTGGTTGTAAATTATTTAATCAAATGTGGAATGTAAATGTCTTAGCAAAATAACCAGGAAAATGCCAATAAGGCTATGTTAACCAGTGTGATGAAAACGTGTCAAACGATCTATGAACCAAGTGTATGGTGCCCCATGATCACATTAATGTACACAGCTATGATTCATAATTTAAAAAAAAAAAAAAAAAAAAGAACACAGTTGGGCCAGCCAAAAGTTTAGAGTCTCAGCAGGATGAAGTTACAATGCTACAGCAAGACCTTGGGCTCTCCTGAAACACACCAGTGCCCCTTCAGGATATATTATCTTGGTGCACAACAGAAAGTAGCTGAAGAAAGTTACCCGCTTAGTTGTGCAGACTGTAACTGCTAGGCCCCTGGGTGTTTCAGGGCACACATCAACCAACCACAGCATCTTTAAACTTTTACTAAGCTTACAGGTTTTTAGAACTGAGGTGATGTCACCTGGGCATTTTCTCACAGCCAAGACTGAGAACCCAAAGGAGGACAACCATGCCTGTGACCCTTCCAATTTCTTCATGCTCCACTGCATCCCAAGGACCAAAGCAAACATACAGTCAATCTCAGCACTGCCAGAAGGTGGGGCAGAAGCTGCCACCCACGACCCATGGGAGAATGGCAAAGGGCCACTAATACAGCTAGTCAGCAGCTGCACTTCTCCAGAAGGGAGTCATTTAGAAGAGCCCAACAATCCGACAGACAGACTACAATAGAGAACATCCTCATGTATACCACCCCCATGCCACACTCACAAAGAGAGCGACAGACTCTCCCAGCAGCAAGGACCTGTCTGGGCACCTAATCCCATCCCTTCAGTTTTTAGAGAAGGACACTAAGACCCAGGGAATAGGCAGGAATAGCAAGTAGTGGTGTAAACTAGGATTGTTCATGCTTTCAGGGGACGGAGGAGAGAGGAAGCAGCTTGGGGACCCCAGTGGACAAGAAGCATTGAGTTCAGATTCTAACATTTCCCTCCAAATGGCTAGAGAAGTAAATCTATAAATATATTGAAATATATTGGTGTTCTTCTTTTGAAAATTATTTAAAAAAAACTTTCAAAAAGTGAAACAGAGGCCAGACACGGTGGCTTATGCCTGTAATTCTAGCTAAGGCGGGTAGATTGTTTGAGCTCAGGAGTTAGAGATTAGCCTGAGCAAGAGCAAGACCCCATCTCTAAAAACGCACTGGGTGTTGTGGCTAGTGCCTGTAGTCTCAACTACCAGGGAGGCTGAGGTAAGAGAATTGCTTTAAGCCCAAGAGTTCGAGGTCGCTGTGAACTATGATGTGACGGCACTCTACTGGGGGTGACAAAGTAAGACTCTGTCTCAAAAAAAAGGTGAGACAGGGTCCTGCTAGGTTTGCAGATAACCTCTGCAAGCCTAAGCCGCCTGACATGAGAAATGGTAAATGCCACCTAGCCTCGCATCTCTCAAGTCTGTGATGACAGAAGAGCTGCAGGTGTACAAGCCCTCACACTATAAGGTACTATTTTGCCCCACGGCTGCACCTGCCAGGCTGCTGATCTTCAAAAGCTGTCAAACCAGGATTAGCAGCTAGAGAACCAAGAAAAGGGAGAACACTAAAAAGACAACTATCCCCAGGCCTTGTGGTGTCTAAGTGTCTCGGGGCTCCTCACAGAGATGTCCCTTCCCTGCCAGTGCCCAGGAGCAAAAAGAGGGAAAGGGGCGGCAAGACAGCCCTGTCACTGGAGGGAAACTGCTCCCTTCCCTTGGTGCTTCTGAGCTGCCCCTGGCTATGCTGGATGCTAGACTATCAGGAGCTGTCAGCTTCAATTCTATCTTTAAAAGCAAACCTTCATACTGCCACAAAGCCTCCTAGAATCACAGAGCTTTGGCAATAAAAGGAACTTTCTTATTTTATAGGTGAGGATTTTATAGATCTTATAAAACTGGGGAAGGACCAGTGTGGAAAGAGAGACAGACTCATGCCCTCCACCCCAATACTGGACATGATTTCTAGCTCGTTGCCAACTCTGGAGTGAAAGGACACAGTGCCAGAGGCACCCAGAACCCAAAGGCAAATGTTTAATGCAAAGCAACTCATGCAGATCTCTAGGATGGCAGGGCTACATCTGCACACCTCAGCACAGTGCTTGCAGGTAACAGGACTTAATGACTATTTACTGAAGGAATGGAGGAACGCCTCCTGGGTAAGGTTTATATAAAGTGAACCGGATACACTTGTATCCTACAGGGGTATCACTGCAAAGGATACCACAGAAGTGGCATAGGCCCCGGAGAATGCAAGGGGATAGGGGCTCAGGCTGTACAGCGGGAGGGAGTGAACCCTGCTCTGGGACAGATCCACCCTCGTTCCTTCTCAAAGCATGTGCACAGGCAGAGCCCCAGGGTCCAGTGGGAGATCCTGGCCCCAGCCCAACCTGAAGGCCTTCTGTCATGCAGGTGAGGCTAGGGCTACCAGGGAGGTGACCCAGAGCCCATAAACTCCCTGCTGGGAGTAGACACGGGAGGAGATGCTCTTACTGGGAATCCTTCTCCAGCTCAAGGAAAGAGGGAAGTGCAAAAACCCTGTGGAAAGGGTCCTGGGGCTGCCAGAAGGGGCAGCTGTTACCACAGGGCTGCTGGCCTATCCCATGAGACTAGATACCTGTCTCTGAGCAGCATGCAGAGAAACCAGCCCAGGCAGAGAGATGTCACGCAGGTTCCCCATTCTGGTCTTCCCCTCCCCTTTGGCTTTTGTGTACCCTACAGATTCCCCATAGCTCAACATATGATGCATCAGTTACCTCTTCTGAGACACATGCCCAAGTCTGCCATGCTGCCCCAACGGGCCAATGATCCAGGCACACGCCCTGGACGAAAGCTAGTGTCATGGCTGGCTGTCAGTGGCTCCAGGAGGCATCCTGGAAACCAGAAGGCAGGGCAGACACCTGTGAGGGGTGAGACTTCTAGGCCCTAATCTCAAAGCCACAGGTCCACAGTCTAGAGGGTCAGCTTCCAGTGAGATAGTATGGCCCACTGATGACCCACCATTTGGGTGATCCCTCTGGCTGACACTGCCAGGGCCTGATCCTTGATGAGTCATTCACCTAGGTGGGCTGGAGTGTGGAGAAGGAACGTGCAGGACCGATGATGAGAGGGGCCTCTCCAGGGCTCATACCCTGCTGCCCTGGGAAGTGGGGGGTGGGGTGGGGAAGTGGAGCATGGAGTGGCCTAGCCCCAGCCTCCACTAAAACATCTGGGTAGGTCGTAACACCCAGTGCAAAGGATAAGTGAACAAGTTCTTGGCTCCCGAATGACCCCAAGGCCTCCTGACCGCCTTCCCTGACCCTCTTGGGCCCAGCCCAGGGCTCACCTGGGTGATGAAGCCAGTGGAAGAACACTGTCTGACCCAGAGGCTGAATTTCCGCTTTTTCCTCTTCCTCAGCTCCCGCTCTGTGCACGTGGCAATGAACACAGGGTCCTCATCAATCAGGGGTTCATGTAGCACCTACAAGGAGGGGAAAAGCAGAGTCCCTTTGCCTCTCTGCTCCTGCTCCCTTCCCTATAAAAGGGTAATATCAGCATCACACTAGTATTGCAGGGAAGATTCAGTTAAGACACTATATGCCAGGTACTTTGCACAGGCCCTGACATACGGCAGATACTATGCCAAGGGAAATTATGGTTGTTGTTATTACTAACCTATGGCACTGAGTTCTGACCCTCTCTTGGTGGAGGGTCTCTGGAAGGGGTCCTTTGGCTGACATGTCCAGTGGGGGCATCTATTTTTTTCTAAGTAATCCCTTTCCACTGACTGACAACTCCAACTGCTAAAAAGTTCTTTCCCTCCCTGATTCCAAATGTACTTATATCTAATGTAAGCCTATTGATATGACTTCTGCTGGAGAGAAATAGCAAAGAAAACATACTTTTTAAAAATATTTTCATGACAACTCTCATGTCAGCCCACAACCTTCTTTTCCCAGACTGAACTTACTCTTTTCAAAAATCACTCAGCAGCTGACCTAGCTCCTGCTGCCTCGCTGTGACACAAAACCTAGGCTGCCATGCCCTTTCTGACAGGGCAATTTTTTTTTTTTTATTGTTAAATCATAGCTGTGTACATTAATGCAATCATGGGGCACCATAAATTGGTTTTATAGACCATTTGAATATTCTCATCAACTGGTTAACATAGCCTTCCTGGCATTTTCTTAGTTATTGTGTTAGGACGTTTATATTCTACATTTACTAAGTTTCACACGTACCCTTGTTAGATGCACCGCAGGGGTAATCCCACCAATCATCGTCCCTCTGCCAGGGCAATTTTAAACTTATCTCATCTGCTTCAACTTCTCAATAACATGGTTATGTGACTTTTTTTAATGACAAGAGAACAAACTAAAACCAAATGGCAAAATAAAAAATAAGGGCTGGTCAAAGTTTTATTTCTTTAAGCTAAAGCTTTTTGGCAAAATTTTCTGGTAAATTTTAGGAATGTGCTACCTTACCTTCCCCTACCTAATCTTATTGCAAGCTTAATTATAAAGTAGAGTATATGTCTGTGGTTAACTGAAGTAAGAAACCACATGATTCCAAGAACTCTACATGATGTCTAGATCAGAAGTCAGTAAATACAGCCTACTGTGGCCTACTACCTATTTTGTCAATAAAGTTTTATTGGAACACTGTTATGTTTATTTGTTTACATATTATCTGCCACTGTTTGGGGGCTACAATAACAGAATTGAGAAGATGCAACCGAAGTCATACAGCCCATACAAAGTCTAAAATACTACGTGGCCATTCACAGAAAAAGTTTGAACGTCAGACTAATCACCTGGGGATCTTGCTAAAAAGTGGATTCTGATCTAGTAGGTCTGGGACAGGGCCTGAGATCATGAATTTCCTGCAAGCTCCCGTGATGTCAGAACATGACCTTCCAAGACACAGTAGAGGGTGATACTTACCATCTGCGATGTGGACAGTGTCCTTCCATTCTATTAATGATACTTCCAGTTCCATTTTTAAAAAGTAATAGCTATGTGGTTTGGTCTTAGTTGTGCATACTTGCCCCCCTTTAGATTTTACTGTTGGCAGCTTGGGGACATTACACGTCCCTGTCTCATGCATAGGAAGGGGAGAGCTAGGGAGCTGGCCTGCTACAGTGCCTCCCAGGAACCTCAGTTCTGGCTTTTTGCACTTGCTGGCTCTTGGTAACTCATAAAACATACAAAGTCCCATTTGGAACAATTCCAGTGAAACAGACAAGCCCCACACATGGAGAGGGAATGGGAGTGGATGGGAAGGGAAAAGAGGTCCTTCCCTGCCCAATTATCCCTACCAGAGACACACAGCCGACTCTTCCCTCTGAGGCCACAGTAAACTGCCTTCTCCCATCTTCTCCAGAAATAGAACACACCTCGGCTCCATTCACACTGGACAGACCATCGGTTGCAAATTTAATTACATGCCTCATCAAAGCAAAAAGGCCAGTAGGCATTTCTAACCCTCAATAATTTATTTCTCCCTTTTCTACCACTGTCACATGTACTGTCAATGGCTTGTTCCTGAACGCAGCACTCAGAGCAGCACTCTCCTCAAAGCTCTGAAAACTCCAGATAAACCACTTCGGTCTCCTTAAAGCTACAGGCTGGTCAGTGCTTCTCTGTTATCCAGCTATATGTTCCGAGTCCTCTTCTGTGTATGACAAGCTATTCTGGGCTGTGGCAAGTGGTATGTAAGATAAGGGAAAACAAAACACCTATTTATTTGTTTGTATAATCCTTCCACAAAATATTTCAATTGATCTGGCTCTACTTTTGAAGAAATGCAGCATCTTCCCATTTTGTACTTATGTAAACACATGTGTGAGTATAGCTGCTTTGGTTACTGTTAGATTCTGGGAGTTCTCCGAAGACTTTGTAAAACTGGACTCATACCAAAATGTCATGGAATAAAAATGTTCTTGGGATTGCAGGGCAGAGTGCTGAGTCTGTTAGGGGAGCGTGCCCTGTATGTGTCTGGGGTGGAGCACAAAGTGACTGTGTAAGAGGACAGGGCAGAGGAGCCCCTGGGAGTTTGGGGCAAATCCAGCCATACATATCCAGTGAGAGCCACGGGGAAAGAATCATCTCAACTGGTGTCACCAGGTGGAAATGCAGACTCTCCAGGGACCTGGACGTTCGCAGGCAGCCAATGGCAACTTACAAGTAAATTACCACTTCTCTTTGAATTGAATGTTCCAGAGGCCAAAAAGAGGGATAAAGCAGGGAACCAGGAAATCTTTAGCACTTGTAACTTCTCCGATCAAGGATCAAGACAAGAATCCTCTTCCTTCTCTAAGGGGCAGAGAAGAGCCAGACATGATGTGCCTGATGCCGGCAGCCAGGGGAAGGCTCAGCCCAGCCCACTGGCTCCTCAGCAAACAGCGTGCTGCTCTGGGAAAGGAAGCAGCCCAGTGACATGTAGGAAGAAGCTTTGGGACCTATGAAGGCCTAGTCACATGCATCAAACACCCAATCATATCCTGCAGTCATGATTCATATCTTTTGGTTTACTCTACTGGCAGTGCTGGTCTACAGGCCTGGGGCTCTAGGCTGATGGAGGACACTCAGTATGTGCTGCTCATCCTTAGGCCTACTACTCTCCGTCACCCCTGCCACGGCTTGGAGGCCAGTTGTTATAAACTGCCCCATCAGGCGCCTTTGCCTCTAACTTCTGACTTAGGGTTCAAGAGAGAGGCCTCAGCAAAGGTCACAGAGTAAGAGTGAGGTGAGGGGATCTGCGCCGGCTCTCTGCCTACTGGCCCAATGCCCCTCCCCAGGCTGTAGCCTTTTCTGCTCTCAGGTGACAGCTCCCCACTGCAGCCTACCTGGTGATGCACCACCCTCCTCATTCCCCTTGCTCCAATCACACTGCTGGCAACAGCCTCTGTGCTCTCTTCTCCCCATCTGCCCTCCTAGAGCATGGCATTTGTTTCTTGCTGGGATCCTGACCAACACAGGGTGAAACACTGAGTAGAAAATGGTAGCAAAAAGAAAACACAACTTTGCAAGTACAATGGTAAAATAAAAATTACATACAAAGTACAAAAGGAGAAATAAAAATGGGAGGATTTAGAGAAAACTGGATGACTGGAAATCCCCCCCCCCCCCCCCCCACTGAGCCACCTCTCAGGAACCACCCCGAGCCTCATAGGCTGGACGCCAAGCACAGATGTGCACAGCAGCCGATGACGCCCACTTCTCCAGGTTCTCCCAGCACACCCAATTGAGCCATGGAAATAAGGAGGACAGAGTCACTTCCCCAGATATCCACCCACCCACAGAGCTGTCTGCCCAGCCTGGCTCAGGGATGTGGCTGGGCCTCTCCCCAGGACCCCTGTGACTGGGGGCCACAGACTCAGAATGCCAGTGTGCCAGGGAGGTGTGGTGAGCGTCTTGAATTTACAGCTACCTGGCATTGTGACTCAGGACACACACACTGTAGACATTCAACATATGTGAATGTAACCATGGGTAAGGCCTGCCCAGCAGGATTGTCAGCACCCCTGTCTCCAGGCTGCTAAACAGTAGCCACCCAAGGAGCTGGCTGACGCTGAGGCACAGTGAGCCCAGAGCCTTTAGCAGCAGCTTTTTGAATGTATGCACTCAAGGATGGTCAGGGTAGCATTTTTTTTGCCTTGTGTCCACCCAACATGGCTCTGATGGTTCCTGTACCATCAGGCAAGTATTCAGGGAAAGAAAAGACAAAGTGCCCAGGCTTGTCCTTGGCACCACAGGGCCTGTTATAGGGCAGGGCTCATGTGCCCCCCACATCTCCAGCTCTTGTTAGGAAGGTAAGTGATACACAGGTAGGTAGATGAGACATACTGGGGTTTGGCTACCCCATATAAATGGTGGGGAGAATTCAACAAGAGATCCGTGTGTACCTTACTCTGGGCCCTAGCGATCAGGTAACCCTGCAAAGCAGAGAGGGGAAAAAGCATCCCAAGGCCAGAAACAACGATGCAAACACCTGCAAGTCATGAAGAGCCTGGGAGGTTCACCCACCAGCAGGGAGAACTACTCAGAAATCATTCAAAGGCTCCCACAGACTGAAACAGGGCAATCCCTTCCTCCACAGAACCCCAGTTGTCTTTAGCTGAGTGGGGAAGAAGGTGCCACACAGAGTTGGGGAGCATCAGAAAGGATACAAGTTTCACTTAGAAAGAAAAGCACAAGGCGAACAGATACACAGATGGGCTTTTAAACATATGTTAATAAGTAAAAAAAAGTACACGCTTTTTTATTCATGCAGCATAGGCCAAAAGAAATTGGGCTAATGTGGGCTAAGAACTTCCTGCTTTGGGTTAAAGAAATTTCTAGAAATTAGCCAGCTTCTCAGTTTACTGGACCAGTAGAGCAACTTTGAGGAAGCTTCTGGAATTCCGCCTTGCCTCGGTGTGACTGCCAAGTGGTGTGACTGCCACAGGTATAGGCAGAGGGAGCTGAAAATAGCCAGAGCCACATTCTGGAGCGTTGAGGAGGCTGGGGAAGGTGTAGGGGGACCCTAACAGCAAAGCTGGGGCTCTTCTAAACCCTCATCCAAAAGCACACAAGTGACCCCATTACCTGGGAAACAACTTAAATTCCAGGCTCATGGTTTCTGCCACCCGGGAGGCTTCAAGCTCTGACTCACCAGCTGCAGGGGAGAACATGCTCAGAGAATACAGTTAGAGATCTAACATTAGTCTGAGCAAAATAGAACCCTGAAAGAAACTGTGATTAAAGAAGAGGAAGGATGGGGAGAAAGTCTATCTCTGAGCAAAAGGAATCTCTAAAATTCTATCTCAAAGCAAAAGGACTGAATTCTGACTGTCTATGGGATGCAGCTATTACTGTTAATACCCTCTGATCTAATTTGGATTTTATGGGTTGATGGAATGGAAGAATAAACAGCAGAGGTGACCGCAAAGCAACTTCAGAGGACAGGCAGGGCAGGAAAAGACACCCCCACATCCTGTCACAGCTATGGCAAGGCCATGGGATGAGCCTGAGGGCACCCCACCATGCAGCCTCACCTGGGTCTGGGAAGGCCTGAAGGCAGTGTCGAAACCATGCTGCAGGGAGTCAAGGAAGGGCTGGACCTTATAGAGGCCATGTGTGGACTGGCTAGAGCGGAAGGCCACAACGTGGAAGTACTTGAGGATCTTCTCGAAGCGGGCCTGGCTCATGACCAGGGCGAGGCTCCGGTTGCTATAGAAGCCGCCGCTCCAGATGCTGAGGACGGACTCACAATGGGAGATGCTGGTGGAAATCATGTAGCCCAGGAATGCTTTCATCTCTGCTAGGGTCACCTCTGTCCAGGCCCCGTCACTCCCAAACCTCTCCTGGAACTTCTTGGCATACATGTTCGTTTGCACCACCATATTCTTGAGGACGTTGTCTGGGACAAATAGCTGGAAGAAGTCCATGGCACTGGCACTGGGAGGCATCTTTCGGGTTGGACCTGAAACCCAAGGAAGGCAGAGCGCTTACAAGGGCAGCCACACGGCCGACTCAGCAGGGCACAGGTGCATTCCCCCAAGCTGGGCTTCTGCTCAGGCTTGGCCTGCATCCAGTGCCCCCTGCCTTCCCTTTCACCTTTCAAGAAGGCACTCAGCCACATGCTGCCACTGGGTCCCATATCCCCTGTGTTCTGGAGTGGCAGCCAATTCTCTCTGCCCTGTCCTATCTGGGTACTGCTTCTCCCAAATGCCAAGGGGACAAACACTCCTGACACCCGCACGCAGCTCAGGGGCAGCCAGGGTCTTCTTGCTGAGTCAGAGGAACAGTACTCCAGGGGCCAAAGGCTTGTGGAGTCCCTGCCCTCAAGAACCAATGCAGCACAGTCTGTCTGTCTGGGGTGACTCACACACAGGGCATAAGCCAAGGCATGGCTAGAGATACAACGCAATGCAAATGTGCATATTTAGACTATATAACCTAAATAAATGCACACATCGATACGTACTTCAAAATACACATACTATACATATAAATTAGGAGCGCTGCCTGCCAGGCCTTTCCACACATGTGAGGGGAAAATGTGTCTCTAGCTAACTATACAAATGCACGTATACCTATAAAAATACATACATATATATTTAAAAATATACTGTATAGATGTATAAAATATATAAATCAACATAAATCTATTTTAAAAAGGTGTGCCAGCACATAGTCCCCTGACAGAGGCCTCCGTGCATCAGCTGCCTCCTCCTCACATAGGCAGAGCTCAGGTTCCCAAGCATCTGACACGTTCTATAAATACTGATCTACAGAGAACAGGTCATGGGAGGGGACAGGCAGGGAGAAGCAAAGACACAGGACATTCTAACATGGGGCTTAGCCACGGTTCCCCAGCTCTCACCTTTTTATGCGTTTACACAGTTAAATGCTTCCTACCACCTGGAACCTGAAAAGTCCCAATCAGGAAAAAGAGCGATTTTTATTAAGCATTCCCTTTAAGTGGTAACTTAAACCTTCCTAGGGAATAAATCTGAAGGGGCTTATTTACATCATTTCACCAAAGGGATAAAACCTCACGATTTTTGACTAATGTAGCCCTTGAATATACACACAGGCTGCCCAGAAAGCATCCAGCCATGTAATATGAAAAAGAGACACGCATGGCTGGATACTTTCCAGACAGCCCTTTTACACACACGCACACACACATTTGTGCTCCACAAAACATTTCCCTGCCTGTCCCCTCTTCTCTGCATATCAGCATTTATGGAACATATGTTGACCACAGACCACATACATGATGGTGGTCTTATAAGATCCCAACACCTTGTTTAGACACTGTTGTGTCATGACCACCTGTAGCATCCAGTGGGACAGCATGCTGTGCCCTGCGTGCAGGCATGTCTAAGCACCCTGTGACGTTCACACAATTACAAAAGCTCCAAATGACACATTTCCCAGAATACATCCCTGGCATTAAGTGATGCGAGGCTGTGTGTGTGTTTTGTTTTTTGTGTGTGGCTTATATTGTCATGAAGTAACTTAGGTAGGCTAACAGCACAGCAGATTTACAGGAGATAGGCTTTGCTTCTACTGTGTCCAACAATTTCTAATAAAAGTTGTGCACATTTTTCAGATTTAACTGTGGCTCACCCAACCTCCCTTTACTGCTGTCTTAAGACAATTGCTGAAAAGTTTTCTATAGCAAAACTAAGATGGTCCAGGTTTTAAAGTCAGACTAACAGATTTGGAGAGCTGACACTTCTAGCTATCTACACAACAACCTTAGATAATAACTTCACCTGTCCTAGTTCCAGCGTTCTTGTAAAATGGGCACAGAAATACCTCCTCTAACAGAGTGTCACGTAGAGTACTGCACCTTGCACAGCCTGGCCATGAGAGAGTTCCTGAAGCTGGGTGGCTTCTACTGAGATAGTAGCAACAGAAATTCATTGATAGCTGGGCTGAGGGCTTTCCAAGGCATACTCAAATTATTTACATGTTGCAGAAGAAATGTAAGCCACTACGTTCATTTTCACGAACCAATACTTGGGCACCAAACTGGTCTTGCAGGAGCAAATGGCCTTGGTGACCATGGCAATGAGGCCAGGACAGCTGAGGGACCCCGACTCCCTACGAATAGCTGAAGATCCACACCTAATCTTAATAAAAATCATTTTATTTCAGCAAAAGCTTCCGGCCCTGGTGGGTGAAGACATAAATTATTCAGGGATAGTACTCAAAGAGGAGTAAAACCATTTTAATTGCTATACCATGCTGACTAAGCGGAATGGAATTTTCTCTTCCTAAAGTTACATTTAAAGTAATTTTGCCTCCTAAGCCATTTCAAAATGAATCCCTATGGCAAACCCTAGTCTGGCCTGGCCACCTGCCTCACGGAGACGCTGGGATGTAGCCACTCCCTCTTATCTGTGTGGTTCCATCTTAGGAGCACTCTCCACGGCCTCCTTCAGTTGCCATGATTATGTGAAAAGTGTTGGCACGAGTCAATTACTGTGAAGGCGGGGGTGGGGGGGGGATAGAGACTTGTTGATAGAGACTGAAAAGATTCAGTCTCTATCAATGTTAATATTATGTCCATCTAATAATATGTCCTGGGAGAGGGTAGCACCCCAGCCTGGGTGGGAACCCTTCTGTCTGATTCCTTTAGGGGGAGCTTCTTCGGTATTACTCTCCTCCTGTTCACAACATCCCGGGGAGGCCCCATCCCATTTGGTAGGTGAAGGAACAGGAGCTGGGAAGTGGGAGGATGCAGCCCCAAGTCATTGCTCTAAGTGACTCACTGTTAGGATGCCCTCCATTTAACTTGGCCCAGGGCCAAGCTGAGCACCCCACCCTGTACAGCAGGGATGGGCTCTCCCCCCCACAGCTGCAGTTGCCTGTGGCTTCCCACCATCCCCTACACCTTTGGGACACTCAAAGGGTATAGTGGGCAAGGTAGGGTGAAAATGTACAGCTAGAGTAACTCTGAAGGGAAAGGGGAGGCCATGTGGCAAAAAGAAAAACTCCCAAAGGAACTGGGGCAAGGAGGTGGGGAGGACCTCGAGGGGGAAAGAGAAGCTGCTGCCCAGGGTAGTCTCGGTGTCTGGGGTGGGGATGGCGGATTCTGCATGCTGATGGTGCGGTGCTGGCAAACACTCACACCCTGCTATTCCTTCCCTCCCCACCTCGCCAGGCTCCCTCAGCTCAGGGGAGCTCCCACTCACACAGACCCAGGGCAGCACTCAGAGAGACTCAGTTAGGCCTGATTTCCCCAAAGGGATTCCCTTTCTCCCCACCCCCAAGAGAGGAAAAAGGCCCCTCTCCTCAGTGGTGACTGGAAAAGCATATGTTCCATTCAGAAAGGAGCAGTTAGGGACACCATTTCTTTGGTGGACATTTGAGTACCACATTGATCCTGAAAACAGAAAAGATATTCAGTACATCCTTTCCCCAGATAGTAAGGCACAGACTCAGACTTGGGGGAAGTCAAGGAGGAAACACAAATCCAGACCTGGGGGAGGTAGGACCTGGGAGGGTCTCTGGAGAGGCTGAGTGGGGCCTGGGCAACATGTCATCAGCCCTGCTGGGAGCTACAAAGCACTGCAGGCAGTGAGAATGTCTTATACAAAGGCACTGTGGTTGGAGAGACCACCCTGAATTTAGTGCAATTGTACAAAGGGAAAAGGGAGGAGATAAGGGGAAGACGGGCAGTAGGGCACAGGGTCTAGACACTGCCACGGGGCTTGGCTGGGCTTGTCCAAGGGCCTCGGGAGGGACTGTGAGCACAGTGCAGCCACATTCATGCTTCCTCAGCAGAGTTGCTTTGCTCCACATGGAGTTGGAGTCAGGGGAGGACCTGATGACTATTCCTTAACTCAGGTGAGACCTAGCAGGGACTCAGTTAAGGGTGTGGTCATAGCAACTTCCTTTGCTGCCTCCTTCAGCTCCATGCACTGCAGGTAGGATGGGTGGGCCAGTCACCTTTGTCCAAAGTGGCTTCATCCATTTATCTTCCATTTGCACCAGGAAGTGAGAAGGGTTGACACCTTACCTTAATGTGTTTAGAGGAGACGGATGCCCGGCTGTCCCCAGTCTGCTCCCTCCTTCTTCTATCTGCGCTGGGCCACCTGTGAATTGTTCTTCTTTCCCTACCCCACCCACACTGTCAGCATGCCTTGCCAAATCACACAGACACCCACCTACTATAGCCCTCTGCCCACGTGGCTCCTCCAAGGCTTCCTACTGACCAGCCCCCAACAAAAAATTTATAATTACAAGAACAGCATTCCTACTTAACACACTTTCACGATTTCCCATGGTGCTTAAAGCAAAAAGCCACATTTCTTAGGAAGCTCCAGGGCCCTACATGGCCTGGCTCTGACCCCTACCTGCTGGACTCACCTTGGACTACTCTCCCTCTGGTTGTGAAGGAGAAGCAGCCTAGGCCCCTGCAGGCTCCTCTCCCCCTCTGAGGGACTGACCCACCAGGAAGGCAGGAAGCTCTTCTGGGGCTCCAGCTTTATTAGGATCCCTTGGTCCTCTCAAGGCTGTCCTGTCCACCCAGCAGGCCCCCATGACGGCTCTCTCCATCCTGCCCCAGCTCGGTGTCCCTCCTTGCTCAGACCATAGTTCGTGGCTGTTTCATCACCTGCTCATGCTTTTTAGTCTGCCTCTGCTGCCAACTCAACTGTGAAGGTAGAAATCAAGGCCATTATGTTCCGTTTCCCTGCAGCCTTCTACATGTTCATACTCGCCCTTGCTGACTGAGTGGAGGATGAATGAGGAAGTGACAAGGTTAGGTCAGACAGAAACACCTGTGTATACTGGGCAGGCTCTGGGGGGAGCACAGTGGCAGACAATGCCCTCAGGCTCTCCTCTGCCAGCTAGGCCTGTGTGTGGCATTGATGCCCTGCCTTCACCCCACCATGGAGAGGGTGACTATGTGGACATTCCAGCTGCAGCCTGTCAGAGACTCAAGCGCTTATTTTATGGGGGTGAAAATGGCATTTTGCATAGTCTGGTATTTCTGGGTTAAAAACTGTCAGCTGTTATTGTGATACAGATGAGGATCAATCAATTCATACTTTATCTTTTAGAGTCTTATTCTGTCACTCAGGCTGGAATGCAGTGGCATGATAGTGGCTCAGTGTACAAGTGAATTCCTGGGCTGAAGCAATCGTCCTGCCTCAGCCTCCTGAATAGCTAGGATTATGTGTGTGACTTTTACACACATACACACACACATGTACGTATCTACGTGTATATATAACATTTTTAGAGATGGAGACTCACTGTTGCCCAGTCTGGTCTTAAATTCCTGGCACCTCAAGCCATATTACTGCCTGAGCCTCCCAAAGTGCTGGGATCACAAGTGTGAGCAACATCCCTGGTGAATATTTTCAATGAAAACTTTACAAGAATGGAATCATTTATCTCCAGGCTAAATGAAACAAGTACAAAAATACAACCAGAATATCCTGTATCACCACAAAAATATTCCTCTCTTTTGAGAAACAGAAATTATATTCCATAAAGGGTTGATAGAGAACATATCCGGTGCTATTGTTCTCCATGCCAGCTGCAGCTGGTCCTCATCTTCAGCCAAACTAACCACCATTTTCCCACATCCTCTTGTCCTTCCCAGTGCAGCTGACATGCAGGACAAGCCTATTGTCTGTCTGGGAAACAGCTGGGTCCACGTAGCTGGTGAGCACTGCAGAGGCCTCTTTCCTTGTTTAACCTCTTACAACTAAGAGATCAATAACAGACTTAATTCTCACTGCATCAGGGGTATTCCCATGGGGATGGGGGTCCCTGGTGTGAGTCCTGGCTCCCTTCTGACTCAGCACCCCTCACTGGGTAGGCAGTCTTCCCCTTGCTGTGCAGGTCTGACCAGCAATACTTACAATACACCAAAAGTACGTCTGTTACCATTAGCCAGAGGCACACAAAACTGCCAGCCACTCTCTACAGCAGTGATTTTCAACTGGTGTGCCATGAAAAATTTTAAAGATTACATTATTTTCAAAAGAAGTTTAAAACACAGTGAGTATATTTTTCTTTTACTTTTTATTTTTTGATCAACATAATTTAAGTGTGCCACAGAAGTCTAACTATAGTTTCAAGTGTGCCAGGGGATTAAAAAAAAAAAAAAAAAAGATTGAAAACCACTGCTTTAGACCCTTACAGAGCTGCAGGCACTCTGCTGGAAAACCCCAAGCACAGCCTCAGCCACATAAATGTATTAGCTACTGGGCATAAGACATAAGATAAACCGTGTGTGTGCACATGAGAAGTGTCCCTGTGCTAAGGCCACATAGTTTTTAGCAGATAAGCCAGCAATAAAAGGAAACAATTTTAGAACAGGCATCTGAACTGAAGTTGTTTGTAGGAAACATGGACTGCAGAATAGTTCGTGTTGTCTCTACAGACTAGGAAGAAGTGATCAGTGAACAGCCTTGACTAGAGCTGGCATGGTCAAGGAGTGACAAGCCCCCAAACTCAAAGTATGGAACATTTAAAGATAGCTAACCTTCAAGTAACCATGCAAAGGATATATATAAGACAGCCATTCTCACACAAAACATAAGATCTTATTTCTGTGTGATGGTCAACTCAGGTGCCCACCACCCACAGATGACCTGCTGTAAAATCTGTCTCCAGAGTGCTGTGCTGGGCAGAGGTGCCCTGGCCATTGCTGAGGGCACCAAGTTAGTGGTGGAGAAGCTGAAAATTAATGGCTGGCAGAGCTGAGAGCACTTCCCTGCCACTTGCCTGCAGCAAGGGCCTCCTCCCACAGAGGTCCCACTTCTACTTGGAAATGGTGGCATTTGACATTCTATGTCACATGGGCAAATGATTCTTTGGACACTGTCAGTGAAAAGAGAGGTCCAGTCACATTTGTTCCGACTGCACTAAAGCTTCTTACCCCTCTGATGTAAATAGCGAGGTGACAACACAAGAAGGGATGTGAACACTGTGCCAGCTGGGGATGCCGGCACAGCAAGTCTCCAGGCATCAGTTGCCTTAATAAACACCTACAGGCGAAAGTCACCTGGGGTGGCTTGACTCCCTCTGTAGCAGCAGCCTAAAGGGCCAGGAGGCAGGGCTATTGCATGACAGCTCTTGGGTCCTGCCACACCTGGGTGTGCTGTGGCCATCTTGGTCCACATTACTCATGAGAAAGCTCATCACTCTCCTCTTGACCAAGGTCATCCTCTGAGGCACTCTGCTGCCCAAACCAGACTTCACTGTTCCTTAGCGCTGAGCTAGATGAGGTGCGTGAGGTGTGACGATGAGGCGGACGCACCTGCAGCTGGTGGGTGGGGGTGTCTGGGTTCCACCTCTACTCCTTTCACAACCTGGATCTCTGACAAGCTGCAGTTTCTCTGGGTCTGTTTCTTTGTGGGTAACTTGACTGTCTACCTGACCTGCTTACCTCCCAAGATGAAGTAAATAAGACAATGTGTAAATACTTCCAGGAAGGTAACCTGTACCGCAAAAGTCTCAGTGTTATCCTGAAATAGTTGCTGCCTAGCAAGTTAAGGACTGGACTAGCGTGTGGCCTTGTGAGTTATTGGACCTGAGCCCCCAGCCCCTCCTTGGTAAAGCGAGGACAGCAATGGAATCAAACTCACAGAGCAGGTGTGAGAATTCAGTGGGATGGGGTGCTGTGCAAGTGCCCGACTCCTAGTAATACCCAGGTGGCAACAGCTGCTAATCTGTGTCGGGGCTCCTGTCCCTCCTCCCTACAGCTGACATACAGAGGGCTTTTACAAACAGCAGCCTTGGCCCACAGGGTGTGTTTCATTTAGATGCTGTGTCTATTTTTTACGTGAAGCTGTTTATTTATTTTTGAGACAGAGTTTCACTTTGTCGCCCTGGGTAGAGTGCTGTGGGGTCACAGCTCACCGCAACTTCAAACTCCTGGGCTCAAGCGATCCTCTTGCCTCAGCTTCCCAAGTAGTTGGGACTACAGGTGTCTGCCACAATGCCTGGCTAATTTTTAGAGACGGTGTCTCACTCTTGCTCAGAATGGTCTCTAAATGGTAAGCTCAAGCAATCCACCCACCTTCGCCTCCCAGGGTGCTAAGATTACAAGCAAGGCTGTATTTTTAAAGACTCTGCTTCAGTACCAAAAAAATGGCTATCTCCCTCTTCTGTGGGACCAACAGGTAGAGAGGGATGCGGTGTGAAGAGAGGCCCTGTTTCACACTGACCACTCTGAAGGGGTCCCCAGGTAACCACTGGTTTCCTCCCTGACTTCAGAGCCTTCTCCTCCCCCATTACTGCTCCAATCTTCTATAACATTCAGCCACAATCAAGTCAGTCTGCTTGGTGTTCCATCACTTGGAGCGCTGTTTCTTCCTTCAAGCTTCTTCTCCAGATCTCCCTCCTCTTATTCACTGGATCCCAGCTGAGGACACTGATGTCTCCAATTTGCCATACCATGTACCATGGCACATGACCCTGCCCTCAGGATCACCCTCACCCTTCCTCCAAAAGAGGCAACACAGAAAGGGAGCATGTCGCCAGCCACGTGGGGAAAATCTGAATAGTAGAAAGGATGTGTAGTCATGTAGGCTTCAGGAATATTCCAAGTGTGGTGGGAGAGAAACACTCTGGCCTGTCACAGAGGTTCTTCTTTGTATCAGCCACTATAACAAGAATTCACAGACACAATTTGCTTCTCACAACACCAAGCACATAGCTGCTGGACGCCATCCTGCAGGTGGCCATGACATGCAAGGAGGACTTGCGGTACGTGGAGGTGCCGGAGGGTCTCTTCCCTGGGTTACACTGTGCACCACATGCCCAGGGACAAGCACTCCCAGATGGTCTGTGGCTGATTCCTCCAGTACTGAAGCTCTGACACTGCTGAGGCAGCAGCTGAAGGGATGAAAGAGTTGGGAGGAGGAACTTTGGGAGATGTGAGCTGGGATTCCTTTTCATGAATGAAACAATTCTTAGAAATGTGTTTGCTGAGGGAAATGGCTCTTCCCTCGAAAGCAATGGGGAAGGGCATGGGGCCCAGCAGCACAGGACCACGGAGTCTGGTTGCTGTAGTGCAAACACGGGATGGTGGATATTTGTTAGAGGAGCTCAGCAGGGATTTGGGCATCTATGGTGAATCCCCAGGGAGAAGCTAGAATAAGGTGTTGGTTTAAGGACCTTAAGTGTGGGGATCGGTATGTCTTGTCTCTGAGGCAACGAACAGGCACCTTGCTGAGTGAGTCCCAGAAGCACACACAAGGTCAGAAGCAGAGGTGCTCACTAGACACTGACAAGACAAAGGAATAGGGGCCACAAAGCCTGGGCCAGGTCTGGGGTGAGGGGCCTCTTATGAGCAACCTGAGGCACGGGCAGGACCCACACAGACACAGAGGGACAGAGGGGGTGGGGCATCCACACTTCACCATCCCCAAGACCCTGGATTTATACATACCGCTGTCCCGACACATATAGTCCAGGGATACCCAGAATGGGTCAAACATGAAAAATGTGCCATCATTTTTATAATCCCTCTTTTGGTTCAAATGTCTTAAGTCTCCTTGAAAAATAACACTGGGAGCCCAAAGAAGCAAACAAACAGAAAGGAAGGGGCACTGGCCTGGTTTTGCCTCTTGGAAGGCCTTGGCCACAGGCCAGAGAGCATGAGAAAAAGTCTTTAGAAAAGCAGAAGGCTTCCCAAGACCCCAGAGAAAAGGATCTGGCTCTTTGCAACCCAAAGAAAGAGGTAAAGGTCAAATCACAACATGAATCCAGACACTTAAGCCAGAAATTCAGCTTAAGCAGCAGGTCCTGCCCAGGCTCACAACAGTAATCCATCTGAGGTGGGAGGATCATTATAAGCCAGGAGTTCAAGACCAGCCTCAACAACATAACAAGACACTATCTCTATAAAAAAATTAAAAAAAGAAAATTTAGCCAAGTGTGGTAGTGGGCACCTACATTCCCAGCTACTTGAGAGGCTGAGGCAAGAGGATTGCTAGAGGAGTACAGGCTGCAGTCTGCTCTGATTGTGCTCCAGCCTCGGTGGCAGAGCAATACACTCCACACGCACACAAAAAAGTAGCAGGTGTTTGGCACCAACATCACCTTATATGCCAACAAGATGGTTGAAAATGACAACAATGAAATCCATGCCTAATGAGATGGGGGTGTGGGGGGTGGGGACTGCTTGTTCTCTGCTTACCCCTCCATGTCTCTCGGGCTCCCCTCCCAAGCCTGGACAGCTGGCTCTGGCTTATAGGTACATCCCCCTCAAACATACGGTCCATAAGGCTGGAATCACCAGCACAGTCATTACCCCAGTTTAGAGACAAGCCCCTTACTTATCAGAGTGAGGAAACCCAGCTCTGCTGACCCCAGCCTGCCTCTTTCCCTATCAGGTCCTCTGTGCTCACGCCTGTATGCTGAGGACAGGAAAGGGGGAAACTGCCACACGGTAGCAAGGGACAGAGACAGCAGGGAGGGCCCACAGGCAGGGTCTCTGGCAACGTCTTCATCCCTTTCCCATAGCCCTTGGGGCACCCATGGCATCCCACGATGGATAGTGCTGCCCTGTCTCAGCATAGCAGGTCCAAGAAAATGGAAGCAGGCCAGAGCTGCTTTCTCCCAGGCCACTAATTATATCCCTATAATTCCCTGCATACCTCCCACACCCAAAAGGGAGACAGAAAGCAAAGAAAGGAAGAGGTGAGAGAAAGGGCAGCTGGGATAGAGACACAGCACCTTGCAAACTGTGTCAAGGCCACAGCAGCAGCCTTATCCCTTACCTTGAAAGGAGAGGTGGATGTTGGTGAGTAACAGCAGTAGGAGACGAGAGGGCTGGGGTCATGGATGGAGCTGGCAGTAACAGAGGTAGGACACCAGAGGGCTGGGGTCATGGATGGAGCTGGCAGTAAAGCGGTAGGAGACGAGAGGGCTGGGGTCATGGATGGAGCTGGCAGTAACAGCAGTAGGAGACGAGAGGGCTGGGGTCATGGATGGAGCTGGCAGTAACAGAGGTAGGACACCAGAGGGCTGGGGTCATGGATGGAGCTGGC
>CAUYPK010153229.1:0-65218 GCA_963574355.1 Loris lydekkerianus
CACATGAAGGCTATAACCCAACTATACCACAAGACTATGAGGAAAGGACCAAGAAAGGGGAAGGGAGGGGGGAGGTTTGGGTGGAGGGAGGGTGATGGGTTGGGCCACATCTATGGTGCATATTTTTATCTATAATAAAAAAAATAAATATTTAAAAAAATAAAATAAAATAAAAAATAAAATACAATAGTATCAACTTATTTTTGAATATGAGATTTGTCATAAAGTCCTACTTTCTCTCTTTATCCACTGGTTTCTATTACATTTTCATCATTTCCACGGTCCACTTCCAAGCTGTTTATTCAAAGTACCATTAACTATATAAGTTGGAATTGTGTTCACTCTCTTGTGAAAATATGTAGGATATTTGCTTACACATTTGTGTTATTACTTCATGTCTTTTGAAATGTGTTTTCGTAGTTTCGTTCCCTCTCATATGCTTCCTTTAACTTTCTTAACTCTCATTTACATTTTATTTGCCTTAACTATAGGAATAAAATTGACCATTTTTTCAATGACTCTTAATAGGATGTGGAAGGAAAATTATTAAACACTTCAAAATACCCTGTCGTGTGAAAACAACGAAATTCCTGAGACGTTGATAGTATTCCTCACTTCTAAATTTTAGGAAACAGAAGCTTAATTAGCTCAAGTCAGCATCTAAGTTTAAATTCCAATACACTTATAAACAGTAAGCATATTGTCGTCAGGGGTCTCTAAGACCCTGGGCTGTCCAGTTGACCTGGTCCAGTCACTCAGCAGAAGCAGCAAGTTCAGCAGAATTGAAGTGAAAGTCAAAGAAAGGGCAATGTAAATAAAGCATCTAGGACTCCAGCGCAGCAGGGAAAGCACAGCTTATTTGAAGCCTAGGTGTCCCCAGAGAAATTGGGAAAGGGTCCTCCTCGCTAGTGAGAGGAGATGCCACACAAAGACTCTACGCCAACGTAAGTATTTTGTCCTTGGTCCCCCTATAATTATCTGCCAGAGTTCTTCATTAGTTCCCCAAGTTCCTTGGGTATTCTTGTCTATTTTTTTTTATTGGTTACAAGTTTTCTTAGTTACCACGCAAGCCCGTTTTCCTTTGCACATTAGCAATGTTTGTTACCTGCTGTCTTTCAGGCTCTGCCTAGTGGCGACTAGTAGTTCTGTGATGTTAGTGACCTTTGCTGTGTGCACTCTTCTGTAACTGTGATCACTGCTCCACTTTGTGTCCCAGGTTGGAAACTGTATTTGGGGGAAAACAGGACACACTTCATCAATGGAGTCTCCAGGTTCCTGAAACTTGCTGTTTGATGTAGGGCTCTTTTTCACTTTCTTATTTAGGAGGCCAGACTCTTCTCCTACTTCCTTGCAGCCCCTTTCTATCACCAGTCAATTATGATGGAGAAAAACTATCAGTGGGATTAAAGGAATTATAAAATTAAGAAATAAACGGTGTTTGGGAATGATCATAGAAGTCACCCAATTCCACAAATTTTCTACTGAGCCCTGTAGCAGCCACAGGGAACCACTAACAGGAAGAATTCTGGGTCCCCCACTCCCTGGTCAATCAAAACATTTTTCTTCCATCTGTTTTATTAATATAGTGCACGTATCTAAGATTTCATTTAACAAACCTATCCTAGGCTAGGCTAAGGAATTTTGGAGACTGATTGCTAAATTGCATAGTAAAATATACCTTAAAGATAATGAGTTGTTCAAATGATGTTTGTGTAAACTTCCAATAATTAGCTGAGGCCCTGTTTTCTCATCTATTAAATGATAAAAAGTGTTTTTCATCTTAGTAGATTATTAAGTAGATGCAAAACTATGTAGAAAGTAAGTAAAGCCTAACAAGTCGAGAGATTTACATTTCCCCCGTTTCCTGTATCCTCCCAGGATACCCCATCAAGTCACCTATGTTTACGTGGTGAGAAAGGCAACTCACTGTCTACAGAGGGGCATTTAGTGTCTACCTTTGAACAGGACTCTTTGACAGCAAGGCTCTCTGTCTGACAATGTAATTGTAAATTGTTATATAAATATCTATGTGTGTTATTTTTTCCAATACAGCTAAAATCGCAGTAGTTTCTTAGATTTCTTCCCTGGGTCTTAGCTTGGCATTTTCTCTATCTTTTGGTGTCTTTAGAAAGCACCATGTGATTGGAAGAAGTTTTTGATAAACTACCACCCAAAGGCTCAAGTTGCCTGTACTGGGCACCTCATTCACTAGGTTTCAATTGTACCTTCTAACATATTTTCTTTCAAGTGTTATGTGTCCTGTATTTTGTCAAGAGAATTTGTAAGAAACTTCTCACAGCAACCATCTTTCCAACATTCACGTTTTTGAAAGATGTCTGTAGTTATGTAACTCAGATATAAACATAGTCAAAACATTAAGATGGGCTTTCTACTTTACTTTCATTATCTGTCTTGTTTTAATGTTTTAGAGGGCATAATATAGAAAAGTTTATGTAGGTTTATTTTTTAACATGATAGCAATCGTTTTCTATATCATTAAAAACGTTCCTCTGCATCACTTGCAGGTGGGGCCTTTTTGTTGTCTTCACTAGGCCTCTTCTCTCTGCATGTGCGTCCTGGGGTCTCTCTCCATCCAGACTCCGCTCTTTATAAGGATACCAGTTAGATTGGATTAGAACACATCGTAAAGGCCTCATTTTCACTTGATTGCCTCTCTACAGGCCCTCTCTCAGAGATGGGAGGGGGGCCTCACATAATGTGCATGATGCAATGGTACATTTCAAAACTATTAAGAAAAGAGTACAATTGTCTTACCACAACAAAAGTAAGCTGATGTATGTGCTAATCAGTTCATTGTAAGCATTTCACATTGTATGTCAAATCTGTACACTGAACCCCATGAATGCATCAATGTACATAGTTATGATTTAATAAAAACAAAAACAAAATAAAAGCAAAGGCCGTCTCTCCAAAGACTGTCACATTCTGGAGAAATTGGGACCAGGGCTTTGACATACAAATTGGGGGGAAACAATTGAATCCATATATGTTTCTCAAAGAGCCACAGTTTCATTAAAGTGCTGTTGGTAAAATCTCCATCTTTCTTTAAGGCTGCATAGTATTCCTGGTATACATGTACCACAATTTGCTAGCCAGTCTTGTGTGCCACAATATCTCCTCTTTGTTCTGTGAAAACCACCCAAGTCCTTCATTGAAGTGTCTTTATTTAAATCATGTAAATACAATTCAGTTTTCTGTCTGGATCCTGACATTTAGTAATGATACTGAATTTTTCAGTTAGAAATTTGTATTGACAGTTGACTAAGAGAATATACTAAGATAATTTGTTTTCTTTGCTCATTCCATCACCATTAGAGGTGAAAGTTCTAGTTTCATGAACAGTATTTGAAGGAAAAGTGTATTAAGAAAAACCTCGTAAAGTTAGAGAAAGATTCTAAGAAATAAGTAAAGAAACTAAAACAACTCCTATACTATGTACTGAGGAGAAATATGATGATATTAAATTTATATATGATATTAACCTGAAAAGAATTTGATTATGACACAGTGTGCTGATGAAAAAAGCCGCCTTCCATGAAGCGCCTAAAAATGTCACATAGATATTTTAAATACGCTGTCTTACTTAATATTCACCACTACCTGCTCTTTTCAATTCTTCATGCTGACTATTAAGTTCCAAAGACCTAATTCTCAGAAATCTAGGGAACATCAAATCTTGGAATTAATAAAGGGAAGACATGTGTCTTGCAATAATGATAACAGGTAAAAAAATTAGAGAAAGCAGATACTTTATAGTTTTTTTTTTTTCACTTAGCTTGATGCCAAATTGACTCTTGCTGCCTTATCAGTTGTATAAAAATGAACATCTTAGCCTTGAAAGGCATTTCTCAAAAAAAAAAAAAAACCCAAAAATCAAATAGTACATCCTCTGCTTTGTCATTTAAATTTATTCCTATTTTTGTTTTTGCCGCTTTCCTGTAACTATTTGGGTATTTATTTCTCTTTCTCCAGGTACAGTGATTCCTAGATATCATGAGGTATGCTTTATTAATATTTTCATTTCTAAAAAAAATTTCCTGACCCACAGGTGTTTTTAAATTAGAGAATGAAAAGTTAATAACTAATTGCAGGTACAATGCTGCTGGCTAAAACTGACCCATTAATCAACATTAGCAAAGTGCTTTACACCAGCTACAAATCACCTTACACGTACTACATGATATAATGAGATTAACCAAATTTAAATCTGAAATACTTGGATAGGTTGATGGAGCACCAAAGTCATATGTTTAGATTGAAGAGGAAAGAATAATTCCACAGATGAATTCCTTCTGCAATATATACATCCCAATTATATACATAATATATACCTTGGTTCTCAGTTGGCAAATGATGCCAGTGCATCGAAGCACAAGTGCAACCTTATGTATTCACCTGTCAGATAGTCTCTGTTATAATTTTCTGGAGTTCCCAGGTCTTACCAATGTCTCTTAAACCCTAATGTAGCATGATAATGAGAGAAATATTTGAAAACAGTCAGTATTTTCTTATATTACATATAAATATTAATACATGTAAATTCCAGAAGTAATTATGCATGTGTATGTATATTCATGTACATTTCATTGTGTTTATATATCTGAAAATAATATATTTTGGGAAACTCTGCCTTTCCAAAATAACCTCCTTAAATGCCAGAATAATGTTATGATTTAAACAGGGATGCTAAATTCTATGGAAGTTCTCTATTCAAAATTTATCTTAGTGAAGAAAATAATTTTAGTTTGGTATGAATAGTTTCTATGGAATATATTTAAATGTCAAGTATTCACCATATCCTTCTCCTCAAAATGGATATAATGTAGACATTTTCATCAGCCCCATTTTACCTTACATAACACTAATCAGTCACCACGTGCCTCCAATTCTATGTATGAAACTACTTCTGTATCTCCTTTGTTAGCATTTCTCAATTTCTGTAGCCATTTCCATTTCTTTAGATTTCCCTTATTTCTGACCTTCAGTTCTTTTCAGCGTTGTTAGTTCAATAGCTGCCTCAAAGCTCCCCTTTCTCCCCTTCCACATCTATACTCTGAGATGACTTATCTTTCTAAAATACAGATCCGGTTGTTTCAAAATTCATCCTAAAGACCTTTGCTTTTCACCTATTCCTTACAGAAAATTTAATTCATTTTGTAAACAATTGACTTAAGGCTATTAATTCCTGACCTCTGCTAAGCTTTTCAATCCAGTCTATGTTGACTTCTGTTCCCTTATTTCTATCATCCATGCACAGACTGTCCATCATCTTGTTATTTCCAAATACATTCCTCTGGTTATGTTGTTTCTTCTGCCTGGTGTCCTATAAAGAACAATTCATATCACTTCCTTCATAGAATATTTATTGACACTCAACAATACACTGAAACCTTTCGAGCTCCTATAGACACATTTTAAGCACATATACCTTTCCCATACTGCTATATATATCATATAATTATCAATATTAATATGCTTCCATTTTCCTGGATAAAGAACTCCTAGAACAGGGACTGTTTTATTTACTTTTCTCTCCCAAGAATGTAGCATATGATCTATAACATAGTGGAAGAACAGTACATTGAACGACTTGTTAGTGTAATAAAAAACAATAATAATTTACATTTCCTCTAACATGTAGCCATCGACCTAGACTCTGGCCACTGAAACACAAATAGAAGTGATATTGCGACTTTCTGAGATAGCATAAATATTTTCTCCATTTTATTTCTTGAAAAGCAGATGAAAGAAATTCATCTTGGACC
Source organism: Loris lydekkerianus (assembly GCA_963574355.1). NCBI lineage: Eukaryota > Metazoa > Chordata > Mammalia > Primates > Lorisidae > Loris > Loris lydekkerianus. The sequence goes on from CAUYPK010153229.1 coordinate 5,787, forward strand.
ATGGAACTAGTATTAGTTGTTTCTTTTTTCTTTGTTTGTTTGTTTTTTGAGACAGTCTTATTATGTTGCCCTCGATAGAGTGCTGTAACATCACAGCTCACAGCAACCTCAAACTCTTGAACTTAAAACATTCTCTTGTCTCAGCCTCCTGAGTAGCTGGGAATACAGGTGCCCGCCACAAAGCCCAGCTATTTTTGGTTGTAGTTGTCACTGTTTGGCAGGCCCAGCCTGGGCTCGAACCTACCACCTTCGGTGTATGTGGTGCCCTAGCTGGTGCCCTAGCTGCTGAGCTATAGGAGCCAAGGCAGAACTAGTATTCGTATCATACCGTGAGGTATTACAGTGAGATGAATTTTTAAGTTGTCCTGGATGATTGTTTTTTAAAACTGTCTCTCATAGGTGTTTAAACTGGACATTTTTACATGAACAAAAAATAAATTTTTATCTTTTGTATTATTTGAAAGTGTTCCATTACATATAGCAGAATCTATTTAAAAGTTATGGAGAAATATCTGTGTTTTAATTAATGTTAAATACATATTAAATAAATGTATATATTTATATATTTATTTAATACATATTAAAGGCATATAAATTAACCTATATATTTTGTTTATGAGTATAAAGAATATATCTAATTTACAAAGCCAATGCAATTTTATTCACACTTCTAACAGAGACTTTGAGATACTTCATAAGCTAAATCTAAAATATGGAAAAAAGCAATAGCTAAAAATTAACTAAGACATATCAGAATATGTGGGATTGTGGGGGAAGGTCACAATTTTTCCTATGACATAACAATGCTGATTTAAACATTTAGTAATTATTACAGTGTATATTGTCACAGAGGTAAACAGTGCAACCCTGGGATAGAATACAGTGCCATGACCCCTAGGCATACGTTAATGCCTTTACCACTATGTGGCAAATCAATGAGGATAGGATGCCAATTCAAAATAAAGTTAAAGCTGTGATCCATATACCTACACACATATACATACACTAGTTGATCTCCACCTTCATGATATTAAAAAGTCAATTATAGAAAAAATCAGTTTTTAAAATAATGTAAGTAAACTTTACAATATCAGGGAACATATATAATATGGAGTTACAAATAATCTTAAACAAAACACAATATGTAAAGCATAAAGAGTTATAACCCCCCTGAAATTAAGAATATCTACCTATTGAAAACACAATTAAAAAAATAGGAAGATCAAATGAAAGTGGGTGCAATCAGAGTGGTGCCATAATCATTTCACAGTATATGTGTATATTGGTACATCAAAACATAATGTCATACACTTTAAATATTTGTAATTTTTATTTGCCAATCACACCTCAATAAGGTTTGCCAAAAATAGCAGTAGGAAGTTTAGCTCCCATAGGTTAAAATATATTTGTCACATGTATAATTGACAGAGTATTATTACCCATATTTAATTTTTTAAAACTTCTATAAATCAAAAAGGAAAAAATATAACATATGCAAAATACAAACATATACTTAACAGAAGCAAAAAAAAAAGTGTTACTCTAAAACATAAGGAAAAATAATGAAGGGCATTCACTAAAAGATCTCTAATAAATATTTATTGAATAACTGAGTGGAATAATGCATTAATGACACAGAAATGGGATATGGTAAATAAATCTAAGGGTACATGTCAATTTTATTAAGTACAGAGTATAAATGTCTTAACACAATAATTAAGTAAACGAGGTGAACGCTATATTAACTAGTTTCATGTAAGCATTCCAAATTGTATTTAAAATCAGAACATTGTACCCCATAAAGGCATCCATGTATACATGATCCATTTGTTTATGACTCAATAAAAAAAAAAAGAAATGGGATAAACCAAATAAACTTAAAATGAAGTGTATTACCATTTCCCCAAATTGTCAAATAGCCTAATAGGGCAATGGTGAATGTAAGTGGATCATAAAATGGTTCACCCACATTAGATAACAATCTGACATTAGCTTACAAAGCTGAACTTCACAATTCTACTTCTAGCTGTATAAGATTAAGTATGGACTCTATCTCATGTGCACCAGGAGACAGGTACACAAATATGTACAGAATTTTAATAGAAAATACTGAGAGCAACTTAAAATTTATTTGACAGAATAAGAATAGCAGATGACTAATGACTCTGGACACACACACACACACACACACAAACACACATGCAACTGATAGTATATAGTAATGAAAATGAACAAACATCAGCTACCAGCTATGAAAATGACTCTCAGAAATACAACTATAAATGAAGAAAAGAAGTCACAAGAATATGGATAGAGAATTCTTTTTCCTAAATAGCCTCAGAACAAGAAAAACCAACAAACATTGTATTAAAAAATGCCCTAGTATGTGTGAAAACTTCTTTAAAAATTAGTAAACCACATATCTGACAAAGGACTAATACCAAGAATTTACCAAAAAAATGAAATCACTATATAAAAACAAATAATCCCATTAAAAAGTGAGCAAAAGACATGATCAGAGTCTTTTTTTTTTTCAAAAAGTGAAAGAAATTCAAATGGAAAAAATATATTAAGAAATGTTCAACATCACCACTCATCATAGAAAACAACAAGATGCCATCCGCCTCCTGTCAGAATGGCCATTATTAAAAAATCAGAAGGGAATATTTATACATTGTTGGAAACGTAAATTAGTACAACCTCTATGGAAAGCAGTATCCAAAGATTTAAAAAGAGAACTTGCATTGGATACAGCAGTCCCACTACTGGGCATCCACCCAAAGGAAAAGAAGTCATTACATCAAAGAGACACCTGCACCTCAATGTTTATCACAGTACCATTCACTATAACCAATATATGGAATCAAGCAAAGTGTCAAACAACTGGCAAGTGGATAAATAAAACAGGAAAAATATTGTACACACATGCACAATATGGGGTAATACTCAGACACGAAAAGGGATGAAGTGCTGCTGCCTTTTGCACCAACTTGGATGGAACTAGAGACCATTATTCTAAGTGAAGTATCTCAGGAATGGAAAAACAAACACCACATGTTCTCACATCCATAAGTGGAAGCTAAATGATGGGTGTATGTGATCATAGTTGTGTAACACACATTGGAAATTAAGAAAGGGGGAGGGTGGGAGAGGAATAAAAAATTACTGCTGATGGGTACACTAGACGTCCACCTTTAGCATCATAAAATTCATCCATGTAACAAAAAACACATGTACCCCCTAAATCTACTGAAATTTGAAAAAATTAGGAAAGGATAAACACAAAGTTCTGGACAATGGCCATTTCTAGAGTGAGGCAGGGGATGTTATTTGAGAGAAATGAAAGAGCACCTCAAATAATATTAAAATGTCTCATTCTTTCATTAAATAATGGATTCTCATCTGCTTTTTTTTTATTTTGCTTTTTTTATTATTAAATCATAGCTGTATACATTAATGCGATCATGGGGCACCATACACTGGTTTTATAAACAGTTTGACACATTTTCATTACACTGGTTAACATAGCCTTCCTGGCATTTTCTTAGTTATTGTGTTAAAACATTTACATTTACAGTTTCACATGTACCCTTGTAAGATGCACCGCAGGTGCTTTGTTGATTGTTGTAGCATCTAAGTTAATGTCTATTTTACATATGTGTTTCTGAATCAAATATTACATAAAGTAAATGTTTTTAAAATAGGCAGTGAAAAAATTCTCAGAAAAAAAAAAGGGAAAAATATATTCTTCCCTTAACTTCTTCTTTTTTCCTTCTTTCATATTTCCTTTTTATTTGCTCTTGTTTTCTTTATATCTACACTTTCTCTTATATCTTTAATTCAAATCTCATTTTTTAAACAGTCTAAAATTTTACTAATGTATACAAATTTAACCTTCTTGTACTTTTTAGGCAATTTAGAATTCCATCTCATAATGGTTACTAAAGTCCATATATGATATAAATTATAAAAATTGAACTACTAAAAGAATTGTTAGGTAAGTTCTCAATAACGTTTAAATCCTTCCAATAATTGAAGAGCCAGCTACATTTTAGAAGTAGGGATGACAAACTCAGGAATGGAGTGTCAACACCTGATGTATCCATGATTTCATCTAGTTGCTGGACAAACTCCAGTTTGTAATCTTTACCCCTTATGATGGTGATGGCACATAATTAAGTTTGCGAACTCATCCTAGGAAAAAATGCTACATATCTACAATCCCCTTCAAAGTACTCCCCTTGGCCATCTAGTGAAGCATAGAGAACCCTTCATTTATTTGGCTCACACTGTTGATTACATGGTATAGGCTAAACAATATGATATACACTGGAGATGTAAAACTATCTTTTTACAGAATATTTTGAATCACATATTATGGACAATAGAACAAGGTGACCAACCAAGGGATTGTAACCGGTCAACATACAGAAGTGGTCAACATAAGAAACTAGGCCTATTGTACTGATGTAAACATGCAGTGCATGTCCAGTCCATGAAAATTAGGCCAACTTAAGTCGGTGTCAATGCGGAGGTGATCAAGTATGGAGGGTCTATTGTGTGTCCTAAAAGTTGCACCTAACTTTGCCATACACATGGAAAATGGGAAATTGTAGCTAAATGTATGTTTATTTACAAAATATTCATTACAAAATTTTACAAAGAAGTGGCAAACATGGAGAGAATATTTTGGAAATATTTTGTAAAATTTGGTAAGGAATATTTTGTAAATAGATATAGATTTGACTTCAGTTTTATTCTAGAATGGGAATACAGTAATGTTAGGAATCACTCTAATAGTTTGAATAAACTTGTTTTCATGATATTAAAAAAGTTATTCTGTGCCTTTGCTCAATCTTTATTTTTCCCTCCAACTTTAACCTCTCATTTTTTGTTTGTTGTTTGATTTTCTTTTGATTTTCTATAATTTGAGCTCCTAGAAATCAATAGTATTAAGTCATTAAGAAATTGCTAACTACTCACACTTACATTGTTCCCACAAAGATTGAAGAAATGACAAAGCCACTGTCGGCTTGAACAGGAGAGGGGGGACTTGGAAGGAGAAGAGTATCGCCATTAAATGACACAGGATAGGAGAGAAACATATTCACACAGTGTTAGGTCTCCTCTGAGATATTCCACTGGGGAGGTAATGGGCCTCCCAAACAAGTACCATCTTATAATATCCTTTCTTACTATGAACATATAATTATTGCTATAATTAATTGAGGATTATAGACCTTAAGTCATGACTACATTTATGAATTTATTTTAATGTGTTTGACTTTTTTTTGGCACGAGTGCTGTTCAAATTAAGATAGACTATTTCCTTTTTTTAAATTAAATCATAGCTGTGTACATTAATGCAATCATGGAGGATAGACTATTTACTTTTAAACAGTATTATGTTTGAGAAGTACCATTACATAGAGTTTCCATTGCATAAGTTTCAGTTGACAGCATATTTCAGCAGGAACCAGTGACCACAACTATTGTTCCTGTCCTGAGCAGGTGAGAAAGCCCAGCTACTCCTCTTGGTCCAACCTACTTAACTTACACCCACCTCTCTGTTCAACATTAGTCTGTGCTATATCGAGTCTGGATTGATCAAGAGAGCTAGTAACCCTCTTCTCTCCCCTATGCACAAAATCTTATTCTTCCTTCCTGAATAGGCCTCAGTATCAGGAGATTTCTTTAAAACTCTAAGCTTTTCTTATCCTCAGAGATGCCAAATTTCTCTTCTGTAGGGGAGGGCCAACCAGAGGCAGAGAACCTACTCTTGGTTTCATTTTTGAACTGGAAACTCAGATTATGGTCACTCAAAATCAATTAACAGCTCAATTATTTTCCCAGCTATAATTAATTAATTTAAATTGTGTTATATGCTAGAAAGAAAATAAAAAGTATAAGGCACTAGGAAATTCTGTGACAAAGAGATTTAAACAAATCTCACGTGTTAAGAAGGGTTTCTCTGAAATAAAATGTTTAAGCTTGAATTGAAGTTACGGTCACATTCTACTTATAGAGTAAGGTAAGCCACACAGAGTAACAGGGATGACCTATGAATCAGGCACTACTGTTAGGATCTAACTTTCTCACAACTCTGAGAAAAGACAGTGGAATTCCTTTCTCAACTCCTTTCCCTACACTATGCAAAAGTCATAGCAAACCTCCCTTCTCCCTCAAGCCTGAAAATTCATCTATTGTAGAAAGGAGCCCTTTCACGTTATCGTAATTTTTTTTCTTTTGTATTGTTTATGCTAACATGATGTCCACAGCATCACAAGATTTCTTGGGGGTTTTTTTGTGGGTTTTTTTTTTTTTTTTTTTTTTTTTTTTGGCTGGGGCTGGGTTGAACCCGCCACCTCTGGAATATGGGGCTGGTGCCCTATCCTGTTGAGCCACAGGCACCACCCAGCATCACAAGATTTCTTTCTTAATTATTTGTGTTCCTTTGCTTGAACTTTATATTCGATACATGACACTGTAAGTTCCCAATAAATATCTATTTAATATGACATTGAATATCACTTAACTGTTTTTTTAACCAAATGTTACTCTACTGCAATTATTCATTATTACAGCTTACAAAATTCTATTTCATAATCCAAACTACATAGTTAGTTACACAGTGGTCACCATACGTAATTATCTGACACTCTTCTACTCAAAATGGCAACCATCAATTCAGAATGTAAGATCTTTGATCATTTATCAGAATTTTAATTATAATTATATTGTTACAAGTTGTGGAAGCCAGAAATATTAAACTACAAAGTCACAAAGATTCATCTCTATGAGTTAACATCCTCTACTCTATGTTGGACAGTATATATGGGTTTCACTTTTAAATATCTCACTTATATTAATCAAAAAATATCATCTTTGATAGGTTCTAATTTTAGTCCTACCCTAAAACTATCCTATATTTCATTTATATTAAATCATTAAAACTGTCGACTAACACTTTTACTACACATCAGAGATCCGAAATCATTTTAAAATTTCCTCCTTATTATACACTATATAGTATTGATATATTCGTTGGCGCTCATGAATATAAAATTTTCCTAGTAATTAAAGACTCTCTGCATAGGATGGTAAAACGTATTTCTTTTAAAAATCCTCTTTGGAGTTTAAAAAAGATATATAATCCCAATATTTCTAATAAATGATCCTTCTCTATTTATGAGGAATAATTTCCAGTGAATAATTCTTTTCAAAACCCAAGAGATCACCAAAATTTTGTTTTTGCTTAGTATAATTCCACAGCTCTTTATCTTTGATGCCCTTTTGAGTAATTTGTTTCTATCTTAGAGTAAGTTGTGTGAGGACTGTGTATTCTTTTCAACTAAAGATCTCCCTTTAATGATTGATGGTGTTGAACTAATTAGCCTCACACTCCGTCCTTAGCCTCACAAATGTCTGAGTCTGGTATCCCTTGAACAGTCTTGCAGCATCAGACCCAACTCAGACATTGAGATTATACACCGCATTCCTTTCAGCAGGAATTTATTTAAACCTGAGTTCAAGTATTGAACATGTGTTGCTGGTCCTACTGTCCTACCATAGCCTTGAACTCTGGTTTTATTAATTGCTTTTTTTTTTTTTTTTTTACTGCTTTTGCCACCCAGAATTCTAAATGGCACCTCTAGTAACTGGCTTCTCTAATTGGAACGCTGACACTATTTCCTCTGGAATGCACTAATAAATTTCTCTCCACAAAATATCTGGGGTTTAGAATTCAACTTCAGATCTAGGCCGAGGTCCGTGTTTCCACATCTGCCCAGGATTGCACTGAATCTGACACTGTCTGACATTCCCTGCAGACTTCACTGCCTCCTCTCCTAGCCCCTTACTGAGGCCTTCTCAGATCACATTCCTTGCCCCCCAGTTACCTCTGCTGTCACTTTCCCTAAATCAACCCATTTCCATTGAGTTTTGTTGCATCATTTTATAAGCAGAAATAGTTGGTTGCTAAGGGCAGGGTGGAAGGAAAGGAACTAGGAAAGTGCCAGGAGGCAGTAAATTTGTGAAGCCCCGAATGTTGAAATTGTTAATTCTGGACATTTTTCTCTGTTGTATTTCACTAATCGTCTGTTAAATTAGTCATTCTCCCATATCTGGAAGGCTCTTACAGACCTAGAGGTTTAGAGGCTTTGTCCTCCGAACTCATCTTTTCTAATTTGTGTTCCACTAAACTGTCAACATGCTATTTCTAATTAGCAAATCTGACCTTGTCATTTATCTTTTTAGATGCTTTCATGGCTCTTAATTTTTAAACAATGAAATGCCAGTTTCTCGATGTGGCAAATAATCTCCTCAATGAACTTGACTAAACTTCTTTTTCCTTCTGACCTTCTACTGTCTTTCCAGTTGACCATCTGGAAATTCCAAACTCCCTCCCCACATCATTTGATTACATCCTATATTGTGCTGTGTCAGGTTCCCACAGCCTCCTCCTAGCTCATCAGAGCTGACTGTTAAATATTCAGAAACTTTGCCAATAATTATTAAATAATCTGGCAACTTGAAATTAGCCATGGTGGGAGTAGACACCAAAAATCAGTAAATGTTACCGATCAGGGTTTTTTTCTTCTCAAATAGGTCCTTGATCAGCACTGAAATATATACTTCAGGTGATAAAACCCTAAAGATGTTTGTATTTTTATGCCTTTGCGTTTGGGAACCTGAACAGTGGAGCTAACAAATGTAATCAAAAGGAAAGACTGTAAGGCTAATCATTTTTTAGTCTGACACTGGTCAAGCTCCTGAGATGAATACAGATATAAAGTTATAAATACAAACTTAAAACTTTATAATATGGATAAAACCAACATATATAATAGCAACGAAAACCATTTTTTTGGTTTGGAGATTATATATGAATGTAAACTGTTTTGCTGTTGCATCAGAATTTACTTGTGCCACCTGCAATAAGGTAATTGATTTTTAATTTGTACCTCACACTATAATATGTACATAATGTAATATTCAAAACGCTACTCAAATTGTACGCATTACTAGTTAATCTCGCTACAGTGCATAAGATTACACCATGACTGATGATTATTTAGAATTTAAGACATATCCTGTGGCTCATGCAGGAATTTCCAGATCCCTAACATGAAGGATGTAACTTCCATATAAAATATGTTTATATGATGAATGTTCATTGATCTCACTAAAATATTTTAGTTTATGATTAGTTATGCAGTAGGTGTGCTATCAATTTTTTTAACTTTCCTGTTGTTTGGAAAGATTTGGAGAAAGGTAAACAAAGTAACTTTCTTCTCAACTGAAGTGAATTATCTTCAAAAGTAAACAAAAATAAAAGAGTAAGTTGTTGCCAAAAAAAGGTGAAACACAGTATAAGTCTATACTGTGGAAAGATTTCAATTTCTAGTAGAGGACAATTCTAAAGAGATCCTGAATTTCAGACTTCATTGCTAAATTGAATTGAAGAAATATTTTTATATATTTATATGTAGTTTATATATTGTAGTGTTCTAACGATATGCTATATGTAGCACAGTAACACTGAAGTGTATCATTGCTTTATGTAGTGAAAAGAACCAGAAAGTTACTTCTAAACTTACACTTTTTTGTTTATTGATAATGTAGTTTGAATGTAATGCTTGGATTGGACTGTTATCTTGATGCATGATACGTAGAAAGAAAGTGGTAACTAAGATTAATATTATTCATATCTTTCAGTGATAACTAAGAATTAGTATTAGTTCTCTAATTAGTTATTGATGATAACTAAGATTAATATTATTCATATATTTCTTCATGTATGCTGAAGATCATAAAATACAGAGAGCTTACTCCTGAAAATCCCTGCAGCTGATCCAAGCCCATGTGGACCTCCTAAATTGCAAAGTCTTTTAATCTTTCCAGAGAATATAAACATAATTTTCAAAATTTTGTTTTTTAATTGACAAATAATAGTTGTACACATGCATGGGGCACACAGTGACATTTTATGTATACCGTATAGTGATCAGAGAAGGATAATTAGCATATCTATCATCTCAAAAATGCATAATTTCTGTGTGTTGGGACATTTAACATCCTACTATTTCCTTTAAACTATATATTATTAGGGCCGGGCAGAGTGGCTCACGCCTGTAATCCTAGCACTCTGGGAGACCGAGGTGGGAGGATTACCTGAGCTCACAGGTTAGAGACCAGCCTGAGCAAAAGCAAGACCCTGTCTCTACTAAAAAAAAAAATGGAAAAACTGAAGCAAGAGAATCGCTTGAGTCCAAGATTTGGAGGTTGAGCTATGACGTCATAACACCCTACCCCAGGCAACAGCGTGAGACTCTGTCTCAAAAATAAATAAATAAATAAATACTGTATATTATTATTAACTGTAGCCATCCTATGGTGGTAAGAAACACTAAATCCCCCTTATCCCCCTTATCAAGCTATAATTTTGTATCCTTTAATAAAGCTCTTCCTGTTCCCCCCTCCCTCCTACCCTTCCCAACCTCTTGTGTCTCCTGTTCTACTTTTTACTTCTATGAGATCAACTTTTTGTACCTTTCACATATGACTGAGACCATGTGGTGTTTAACTTTCTGTTACTGGCTTATTTCTCCAGTTCTATCCATAAATATAATTTGTATTACTCTCCTAAAGATCATGGGGATCACCCTGGTGTTTTCCATCATCTGTATCATGTGGCACATCGTGAGTGATGATAGAAATACATTGACAATTTTGTTGTATTTGGTTCCAGAAGTGAAGGGGCATCTAGGCATTGACTATGGTGGAACACTTGGTCCTTTTGGAGGGAGAATGTTCAAGAAGGACTTAAAAGACTATCAGGCATAGTGCTTCTCTGACTTCCAAAATTATAACAATGTCACTCACTGTTCTAGATTCATTATTTTCACCCATTTTTCTTGAAACCCTCTTAAATTTGCCTATATGATTAATTTGAAATTAATTCATTATATATTTATTAATCTCTTACTATATAACAGCCACAGGAATTCAGAAAAAGAACCCTGCCTTCAGTGATTTAACATTCCATTGGAGAAAAGACATCACACTAACTGAATAAATGAATGAAAATTTAGTATGTAATGGAAAGAAAAAAATCATCATTTAAGACTTAGTCCAAATTTACTCCAGGCACCACCCTCCCTGGAGAGCCTTCCTTGATCACCCTATTCTGTGTCTGTACTTGGGTTTCATTTCTAGATACTCCCAGAGGATCCTGAGCCTCCCTCCTTTCAAATACCAATTCCAAATGATTTTCAACATCTCTCTCTGTTTCCTCTAGTATACTCCCAGGGGAGGACCATGTTTTCTCATCTTCTTTCAAAGTGACTAGCCCAATTCCTGAGTAATGACATAAATGAAATACACAACTGTTTGAAATTCCACATGAACTTTATGGATACCTTGTATATGATAAAATGGCTACATTTCAATGAGTGATTAATTCATCCAAGTAGTGTTCTTACACTTTTTTTGCATTTGTATCAGTTTTCTATGTTGCATAACAAATTACCACAAACTTTATGGTTTATCTAACAGGGATGTATTATCTCATAGTTTCTGAAGGTCTGGAATTTGGCATGGGTCAGCTAGGTCTCCTGCTCAGAGTTTCTGAAGGCTGCCATCTAGGTTTCAGCAGTGTTGCGCTTTTGAAGACTTGACTGGGGAAGAATGTGCTCCCAAGCTCATTTAGCACATCAACAGGATTTATTTTCTTATAACTGTGTGACTTTGGACCCTGGCTTCTTACTGACTGTTGGCTAGAAGCTGCCCTCACTTCCTAGAGGCTACACAGAGTCCCCTTTCATGTAATTCTTTTCAAATGTACTTGACAACATTTTGTTTGTTTCTTCAAAGCCATTAAGTCATTGCCTCTCTACCATCTGGTAAGACAAAGTCATATAAGGAAATGTAGTCATTTCCATCATCTTTGCAATATTCTACTGCTTAGAAACTTCTCAGAAGTTAAACCTGTACTCAAGGGAAAGGGATTTCCCAAGGACATGACTCCTTGGAGACTATCTTAGAATGTATCTGCTGTATCATGAATTGTCTCATTTACTCCACACCATTCTATAAGTCGACTTACCAACTAGTAAAAACCCAAACTAAATTTTAAGTCAGGCAGTAGGAATCTTTTATCTTATGTTATGTTGATGAGGCTAAATACAGTTCATTGAATTTATAAATGAAGAAGTAAACAAACAAATTAATAAATTAATGTTGGTACCACTTTTCCCTTTAGAAGTGATATGAAATGCATGCACGTAATTAATAAAAGTATACTCAGTAGAACACGTTGTTCAAGCTGAGACTCTGAGAAGAGACCAAGTCCTTATGTCTCATATGCCTATTTGGAAAAAGGAATTTCCCGAGCTATTAATTTCTCATTTCATTTCATTTTTTGAACCTGAATTTTAATTTTCTTATCATTTATATACCTTTGTTTTAATAACTTAAAATTTCTCTCACATTACTCCATGTGCAGTCATTAGGAATTATTGAATGAGTTATCTTATTTTGATAGACTAATGCTCTCCTTCTTTCATTCACGGTATCACCTCCCCTGACAAGACTGTATCTTATATAAGAGCAAGATCTTGTCTGTTACAAATATTGTTGTATTCTGAGATCTTATCAAATAACGGACACACAGTAAGCCCCTAATAAATAACTTTGAATGACTGCATAGAATGAAATAATATACTAGAACAATATCTTCTGATTTATTGTCATTATTTTTCTCATTATTTTTCTTAATGTTGTTGCTGTTGCTACTATGTGTATTTTAAGTCCAAACTACATGGAAAATAAATTAGTGGAATCAATTCTCAAGCTTCATTGGCTTTAATGCACAAACAAAACTGTATTTTGACTTTTTTTGTTGTGTTTTAAACATCATCAACATTTGTTACTTTTCAAGTAGCAAGAGAATATCTTGCTCTGCTAAAACATAATGCACAGATTTAAAGAAAAGTTGTGTTTTCCTATATGGACTTACCTTAGAAGGGCTAACTTATAAATTGTTCCTCTGATCTCTAATGATACTCATTTTTATGATGTATTTCATATAATCAAACTAGTTAAATGATTTTGGAAACAAGATTCCAGCAGCAATTTTTTTCCTCTTTCACTTTCAGCAGCAAATATCCACATCATTTCTGATGAGGCAGCCCTTGCTTGTATCTCATAGCAATAAACTCACTGCTAACATATGGTGTTATTTAGCTGTGTAACAGAAAAGATTAATCAGCTGACAAAGTGTCATCGTAAAGGAAACATTTTAAACTGTGATTTTAGTTTTTCATGCACGTATGGGCCTTCAGCCAAAGTCGTCTACAGCTGCCTTAAAGGACAAGTGAAAATAATTTTTTTTAAAAAGCAAATTTTAATTGTCAGTGGCACTAAATATATTTGGCATGCCACACTGGGAGTCCATTGCTTGTGAAATGTATTCCGTTTAATGAGGAATTACATTGTTATTTTAATTCTCTTGTGCGTGTGAATTATTTTGGTGTTCGTTGAAAACATTAACATTGCCAACATTAACAACAGCCATGTTCAGACTTTATCGGATACCTAAGATTTATGGTAAATGATTACGTAGGTCTCTCTGAAAGAGATCTCTTTGGAAAGAAAAGGTTTTAACCTATGTGTGGAGGACTTATAGGAAGGCATTTAATAAATGTTGCAGCTTCCTAAGGAATACTATAGCATCCTTGAACTGCTTGGTGTGTTGAAAGGATCTTATATTATTGGAGCAAATACTCAGAAAAAGATCTCTATTAGCAATAAAAATTATTACTTTTTTGAAGTCACATAATTACTAGGATAATTAAATAAAATAATTTCTAACTATAGTAACTTTCCATCAAACTTTTTAAACATTTAAATCAAACATAAAAATAATGTAAGGAAGGAGGATCCACTACGACTTTTGACATGAAGCCCTGACACTTTCCCCTGTCGACAACCACAGTTGTTACTATCTCATTTCTAATGAGGGCCTCACTCACATCTCAAATTGAAGAAATTGACACTAACTGTATACTTAATTTTATATACCCATTTTATTCATGAATCACTGAAGCACATCACATTGGGCATTGAGCACTGTTTACCTCTAAGTCATGGATGTGAACATAGTTCTGTTCCATGTTAAAGCCTTTGGTTCCCTGACTGACCTGCACTGTATAGTTTCTGGGTCAATCTAACATTTGTCTGACCTATGTGTGTCCTGAAAGATTGCCAGTTTTCAACAGTTTTCCAGAATCTATGAACACTGCCCCCATTTTATGAGGGTCATGACACACGTTATGTCTCTGCTCTGGTTGTATATTTATGATTTATATATTCACTTTATAAATTCAACAAAGAACAATTTCTCATAACTTTCTCAAAACATGCTGGATATGTGACACATTAATTTGGAATACATTTGTATAAATTAACATGCCAAGTATCCAAACTGAAATTCAAACTAGCTAGCAGTATGAGCTCTACTTCATTTATATTTCCAGCGCATGAATTACATTTTTTTACTGAAATAGGACAATACTTCCTTAATGAGGTCTATCTAAAAATAATAAATGCAATGTTAAACATAAAGCCACAGAGATTGTTTACACTGGTTAACTGTTCATAAAATTAGTATTTCCTTAGTTCCCCGGGATAGTAGCTAAATTGTTTATTAGCAGACACAAGCAAATTAATCTCTTGGAAGAAAAATAGGCACAATATCCTTTGACATTTTCGTGCATGATAAACACTGCATTTTTTTGCCAAATTGATATCGAACAGAGACTAATATCCAGTCCAATTCAACAAATATGCATTCAACCATTACCACTAACCTATTATCCTACTAAATGTTATGTTTCCAAAGATAATCTAAAACACAGCTTTTGGCCTCATAGAGTATAGTTTCTATCAGAGAAAATAAAACAAGTAATATTTAAAGTGAGCCATAAGGGTCTAATATCATAGATTCTTTAAAATTGATGCAAAGTGCTACGAGAATTAAGGGAGAAAGAACTAACCTTGAGTTGATTTGAGATTAAGAAATGCTTTAAAGAATTCTTACAGTTGATATCTATCTCTAATAACATGTTTTCATGATGTAAAAGTAGATATAAATCACTACACTACTGGTATAGCTTGAGTGAAAATGAAAAACATTTATTATTTTGGGAAGGAGTAAGTAGTCCATTTGACTACAGAACAAGTCATTCATTAATTTACCGGTATGGAATGAGTGATTGTTCTATTTTAGAAATTCTAGACTGGGAATGTAACAAACACAATAGGTAAAAATCTCTGCCTTTTTAAAATTTATTTCCTTGTGATGAAAGATAAATACTAATGCAAATACTAAAATACTTACACAAATAAGTGAATGAATGATATAAAATAGATGAGCCAAGTAGAACTCCAATAATAAGGGGTCTTGAATTCATCTTGCATTGTTTTTATTTTTGATTGTTTTAATCTAATGCTTTGAGAAGGTGTGAGCAATGGGATAGGCACTCTGATATATAAAAATTAGCATATGCCTGTGTACGATGTATTGGAGTTACAGTAACAGCAACAAAATCAGTTAAGATGCTACTACAAGTAAACCAGGTATATGTCACAAACTAGGGTGATTGTTGTAGGAAGGGAAAGAGGAAAAATGTGTGAAATAAATTAAAATTAAAGGAGATAACTGATTAAATATGTGAGTATACAAAAAGGTTAAGTCTCAAGGATCTTATTCATTAATATTGAGAAAAGTGTTATGGTATTATCTGCAAGGTGACTAAAAACTCAGAAGATGGTTTGAAAGAGAAAGTATCAATCCCAGTGATTATTATTTCAGAAATAATCTGAGTAAAGCAGTGACGATGTAGAGTAGATGTTTAGATTTTGACTCACAGCTCCGAGTGAGGGATCAAAGCTGGAGATAATAGAAAACTTAGAGTGATTCGCATTGGTGTGGTGATGTTACATTGAGTGTCACTTGAGAATGATCATGGAAGAGAAGAATGGAACTGCTTGGAAGTATGCACCTGTAAAGAGGTAGAGAAGGTTGGGGTTAATGCTAGGTAAACTACGGATGAGATTATGCCTTCCAAGTATTTTATTCTAGGGGATAAAAAAAGGAGAACAAGGTGACTACTGAGACAAATATGAAACTCTATAATGTAGGAAAAGCACAAGGTCAGTGGAATGAGAAAATGAAGGTAAATATAATTAACAGTGATCCATTTACTAAAAATAAAAGGACCAGAAATAAGTAATTTAATTTTAAAATTATGAAGTCACCTCTAATGGTAATTTTTATTTATTTATTTATTTTTATTTCAGAATTTAGGGGTACACGTTATGTTTATATACATTGTGTTTTGCACAATTGGGTCAAGGTTATCAATGTGCCCCACCACCACCACCAAGACTGTATGCACCGTACACAGGTGATGTGACTTTACCCACTCCCTGCTCTCCCCTCTCCCAGATTGATTTCATTGAGATTTACTTCTATATGTGCAGTTAAGTGTTGATTGATCAATTCCAACCCAGTATTGAGTACATGTTCCTGTTTCTCCATTCCTGTAAAATTTCACTGAGAAGAATGGTCTCCAGTTCTATCCACATCCTTAAAAAGATACTAGATCACCATTTTTCTTCACAGCTAAATAATACTCCACAGTATGCATGGCCCACATTTTATTAATCCATTCATGTATTGGTGTGTCCTTTTTTTTTTTTTTTTTTTTCAATTGTTGGGGATTCATTGTGGGTACGAGAAACCAGGTTACACCGATTGCATTTGTTAAGAAAAGTCCCTCTGACAATTGTGTCTTGCCTCCAAGAGGTGTGTCACACACCAAGACCCTACACACCTCCCTCCTTCCCTCTCTCTGCTCTGCCTTTCCCCCACCACATCCCTCCTTCTCTCTCTCTCTGCTCTCCCCTTCCCTAACCCCTCACCGTGTAGTAGGTCATTAATAGTTCTCCTATCAAAATTGAATACATTGGATTCATGCTTCTCCATGCTTGTGATGCTTTACCAACAATAATGTGCTCCACTTCCATCCATGTTAATATAAAGGATGTAAAATCTCCATCTTTTTAAATGGCTGAATAGTATTCCATGGTATATATATGCCACAGCTTGTTAATACATTTCTGGGCTGGTGGGCATTTAGGCTGTTTCCACATTTTGGTGATTGTAAATTGCACCACAATAAACCGTCTAGTGCAAGTGTCCTTTTTTAAAATGAACTTGTCCCTTTTGGGAATATGCCCAGCAGTGAGATTACTCAATCAAATGGTAGGTTTACTTTAAATTATATGAGGTATTTCCATATGATTTTACATAAACATTAGGCTAGTTTGCAGTCCCACCAAGAGTTTAGTGAATTTTTGGAAGACACTAAAACCTACAAACCTAGACTTGAAAGAAGGCATACTATATGATTTGCCTCATACTAAGGTCAAGAACAGAAAAATATCATCTATTATTGCAAAAATTATAACACTAATTCTGAAGGAAGTGATAAAAAGGACTTTATTGTTTCTGATGCCAGAAATGGTGTATGTTTCATCAATATGGGTACATGTATATGCGGTAATTAGTAAAGCTATATTTTGTGTCCTTCACCATAGATAATTTAAATGTTAATTGAAAAGTAAACAAAATGGAAGTAAAACAACAAAGAAAGAGAGAAAGGAACAAAGGAAAAAAAGAAAATAAGAAATCTGACTCAAAATAACTTTACTGAAGAGTGAATCCAGCTTCACGTAAAATCAAGTATATTCTATCTAGACTCAGAAGTAATATAGGTCATTAATTCTTGGTATTGTTTATGCTAGTTTAGGCTATCTATTCCCCTTTTTGCAATATAAAGAGTCCTAACATGTATTCAAATAAAAGATTTTCAGTTTCATCTTGCCATTTGAATTATAATTAAAAATTATATAACTCTCTAGAAATTATAATGAAAGCTAAATAATATATAGTTTTAAAATGTTCTAGGTTATATAGTTAGAAATTATTAACATTCAGTTATATCTAATATTTTGCATAAACCGGAAACTCAGAAATTCTATGTATCCCATGAATTAATCTTAATGTTTTAAAGTAGGCTTTGATTACATGACAGTATTGGATTTTAAAAATAAACGGTCATTGACTATTAATTATACTACATTATTATGTATAATAGATTATATATATAAGACAGGTTCATGTTATTATTAAACAGTAAGTACTCACATAACAGTGTCTAAGAATTTATATGAATAAAAATGTTCAATATAAATTTTAAAAATGTAAAACAAAATATATGAAAATGTATTTTTACACATGAATCTGTATATATGTCTATTCATGTGATTAAATTATCATCTAATCCATAAACTTAATATATTCCAATGGAAAATATGCATATTGATCTTTAAATTGATATAATTAATTATAAATATTTTCATAAAATTAAAATATACAATAGTCAGGAAAATAGAAAAACACACAAAATAAGAAAATAGAGAAACATGGAAATGAGAAAAAATTGTGGAAAATATAACAATATGTAAAACACATGTTTGTGTTTAATATGTTTGAGTACAGAGAATAAAGTTGAAGCAGTAGAATTGTACATTTAGCAAAACACTAATTTAAACATGGTACATTATTTTGTGTTTGTATTTCAAATGAAATTACTATGGTTATCCAAACAATTGGGATAGGTCTATTTTTTTTCTTAATCTCATTGTTGAAAGGATCTTAATTAATCCACCAATTAATATCACTTAAAGAAAAAAGCATAGAGATATGAAAAATATTTTAGTCTATAAAGTTATTAGTAACAATACTAGATAGGCATGTCTGCAACTAAGAAATAAGGTAAAGTTGCAAGATATAATCCTTTAATATTATGAAAAGTGTTGTGCTATTATCTGCAAAGCCAATAAAAAATCAGAAGGTGGAGCAGCACCTGTGGCTCAAGGAGTAGGGTGCCGGCCCTATATACCAGGGGTGGTGGGATCAAGCCCAGACACAGCCAAAACTGCAAAAGAAAAAAAAAAAAGAATTTAAAAATCAGAAGAAAAGAGAAGTATAAAAGAAAGAAATAAGATTATGTAAAAAGAATAAATCTAGATCATGTAAATAAAGATGACTGCAAGCTCAAGATGGCAAAGGTGGGTGTGAAAACCAAAAAATATTTCAGGGTGATTGGATGTTTAGAAAATCACCTCTAATATTAATACAAATGCAATTTCAAGTCCTATCTCAGAATTCAATTAGGAAGGCCTTAAAATCAAAATGTTTATTTCTCACATATTACAGCATTGAAAAGCAGCATACCAAATAGCTCCTTAGTGCTATTAAATTTAGTTTGTAACGTATGTTCAAATTAGCTTGAAAATGGAAGACTATTACTCTTATTCTTGGTGGATAGAATTAAATATTATAAAATTGTCTTAAATTTAATCGCAAATATAGGCCTTTCAAATATGTTTTAACTTACTGTTAATTTATACTTAGGTAAGATTTCTACTTTAATGAAATATTTTGTGGAACAGAACACCTAAAATGGAAATACATGATTAGCACGGAATGATTTATTTACACTTTTAGAGATATATGGTTTAAATTATAATTGGTTTGTGGAGTATAAGTAAATTGTTTAAAGAAAACTGTTCATTAAATGATCTTTTGAGACTTAATTACAGAATTCCATCTTTAAAAGTGTAAGAAAATTCAATTTGCATTAGCTTTTGAATTAGATGTTTCAATATACTTATTTTAAGTTAACTATCTTTTAAGAATGAGACAGAAAACATCCTGCCAATCTTTGAATTTCAGCAGACTCTAAATCACTCAACAGCAACTTTGAAAGTAGGCTGACACTCTGCTAGAACACAAAATCATGATCCCTTTTGCAGTCTGAGCATATTTAAAATACCTGTATAGTAACAAACATAAACTGCCTGGGAAAATAAAAATATAAATGCTTAACATTCGGTGCCCAGAAATCATGAAAAATAGATGAAAGAGACATTCTGAGCTTACTTCACCATGTTCCAAAAATAAGTTTTTATTAAGAAAGATAGTACTGAAAAGTAAGGGCTTTCAGATCAACTGTGTAGTGTAACATTTATGTTTATTATTTTCTTATAACATACCATTCTCAAATTTATAAGTGAAAAATCTAGGGAATTACCAGGATATCTCTCTGATACATGCATATTACTAAATTCCAAAGTGTTCTGTTAGAAAAATCCAATCCAAATGGTATGTTTGTATATGTAGTATAATTGTGTTTTGAAATAAACCAAGTAATTTAATCTGTATTAAATTACATTAAGGTAATTCAAATAAACAAAAAAAATAAAAAAATAAACATTTAAAAAAATCAACACATAATATCTCCAGTAATTCAATAACCTGTTTGCCTTCTTTGTTAATTAATTGCAGCCTCACTCCACTATTGTTCACTTCAGAAAACAGGTACAAAATGAACTATATCAAAGAGAGTTTAGCAATTCTATTTATAGTAAGATTCATTTAAGACAACTTATTAGTATGAAATGATCATATAAGTCTACAGAAATTCTTACTTTTTTATTTTTCAGATTAATAGGAGAGTATAAACATTCCTGTTTATTTTGAAAATATTTAAAAAGGACTACATTCTCATGATTAACATTTCTGTGTTTGAGAATTGCTACATTTTAAAATACTTGAACTGTAAGTTTCCAGCTTCTGTGTTTAGACTGAAGGAAATAAAAACTTTGCCTGCAACAAAAGCCAAATGGTGACTAAGTATAAAATATCTCAACTCTGCATCTTTGGTATGAATCCCAAATAACTATTTAATGAATCCAACCATTAATAATTGTTTACTAACATATAATATGGATTAAAAAGATGTTTGCTTAATGTTTTATTTTTTAATAATATCTTGCCCTCAGTAAAGAAAACTATAGACAAACAAGAAAAAACAAGCACTATGTACCAAATATGTGTTTAGTAGTAGTGTAAATGATTAACATTACCAGTCATTAAAATTAATATGGCTAATCTATTATGGTATTAATGCCTACAATTGATAATTATATTATTATTAACTCAGGTCTGGCCCAAGGTGACTTCTCTGGGATAGAGTCCTCATTTTACAAGTCTAATCATGTAATTTTACACATTTTATGGGTTTTTCTTGCAAAGTATTAATTTTTAAATTTTCTCTTTATTTTCAAGATTCTTTTCAAGTGTCTGGAAAATCTTTTAACATTCCTTAAAAGAGAACATTTTTTATATGTTGTACTCATTAGAACATAATTAAGGTAATGTTTTAAAAAGAAAGACAATAAAGTGAAGAATATTCATTTCATTGAAGAATATTCAAACATATAGAAAAAAATAGGATGAAAATTGGCCAGTTTCCGCATCTCATTGGCATTCATCTATTGGACTTTTTCTAAAGAGATAGCAAATTGAAACTGCATCCTGCATACTCCCTCCTCATGATTGAAACAAACAAGGGAGTTTACAAGCAGGGGAAGCTCCGTGGTGTGTCACATGCTGGGTAAGTTCTAATTCGAGTGCTACAACCATTCAGCTTTGCCCTTTGGATAAAGAACACCAAGTGGGAAAAAAAAAAAAAAAAAAAGCTCCTTAGATTAAATTGCTCAATTATATTTCATTGACTGGATTTTATGAAATTAACAGACAGTAAACATATTTTTTTGGTAAGCAAGAAAAAAAGCAAGATTGAAATGACAGTTATTCCGAACCAAAAAAGTTTTGGTTTTTAAAGACACTGAACATCTGTTGATAGTTTTATCAACCATTGCACATGTAAATTTTGGAAAGAATCTGTTTGAATTGGTTCAGATCCCTAAGCATCAGTGACCACCTCTCTATTCTGTTAGAGAAGACCACAGCCTCTACAACAAGTCTCAGATCAGAGTTCTTTCTATTCCTAATTATGAGGACAAATAATTTATATTTCTCTGAAATTCATTTTCTCCACATCGGGAAGGGTTTTAATATTACCTAACTCATTCTTCTGTTATGAAGACTAAATAACTTGGAAGATAGATAGGTGATAGATAGATAGAACAGTGCCTGGTACATAGTAAGCATGTAGTATATGTTAGCTGCTATAACAGCTATTGCTATTCTACAAAAGGAGTGGTTAAGAAATAGCATGATTGGTCTGTTTTGAAATTAATGATACTATTACTAACTTTCACTATCTCTTGTTCTTTTCAACTCACTCTTATTGTAATTAATTGTGTTCACCCCTTCTATTAAACACACATAATTATTTATTTTTACAAATGTACATCCTTTATTTTTACCTTTAACTTTGGCATTTCCTGATAATAATTCAGCTGGTCTATTCTGATACTACATTTAAACTCTGTGTTTTATCTGGATGATGAAACTTTGAGGAGCAATTCCATGGAAATAATTCAACTTCAATTGGGTTGAATTCAGATGTGATACCCTGGGCCTGATGAATTCACTCGTGTCAGATAAGAACATAATAACATGCTGTGTACTACATGTAAAATTAATACATCTCATTAAGATAGGAGATAATGACAGACAGATTTATAGTTTTGCTTATTCTAAATAATAATCACATCAGACCATTCTTTAATATCATTACAACAATTCCATTTGTGTTCCTTAACTTTTTAATATTTGATTTTGGCAATGTAATCTCTTTAGAATTAGTGAGAACAAACTATTTCATACTAATTATGCATTTACATATTTTATTGAAATATGAAGGACCTATAACACATATATATAATATTCTACCCCAAAGCAGAAGAAAATGCACTCTACTCAAGTGCATAATAAGAACATTCTCCAGAATAGGTCACATATTGGGTCACAAAACAAGTATTTGAAAATTTAAGAAGATTAAAATAATACAAAGCATCACTTCACACAATGAATCTTTCTATTCCACAATGGAATAAAACTAGAAGACAATAAAGGAAAAGTGAAAAGTTCACAAATATATAGAAATTAAAAAATACCCTACTGAATAGGTGATGGATCAAAAAAGAATCAAAGGGAAAAATATTTTTAGACTAGGAAAATGAAAATACAACCTACTGAAATTTATGGAACACAGTAAAGCATTAATAAAAGTGAAGTTTATAGTGATGCTTCCAATAAACAAGTACAAACAACCAAATTTTACACCTCAAAGAGCTCAAAAATGAAGACAAGCAACTAAATCAAAAGTTAGTAGAAAGATAGAAATAATGAAGATTAGAGCAGAAATATATAAAATGAAGACTAGAAAAATGATAGGACCACATCAACAAATTAAAGAGTTGGTTTTTTCAAAAGGTCAACCAAATTGGGAAACCATTAATTAGAATAACTAAGAAAAAAGAGCACAGAAAAACAAAATTATAAATGAAAGTAAAAACATTGCAACTGAAGCCACAGATATAAAAGTAATCCTAACAGACTGTTATGAACAAAAGGCCAACAAATTAAATAAACCAGAAGAAATGGACAGCTCCCTAGAAATATACACCTTACCAAACTGAATCCTGAAAAAATAGAAAACCTAAATAGACCTATGGTTGATAAAGAGCTTGAATCAGTAATCAAAAATCTCCCAAGAATGAAAAGTTCAATGTAAGATAGCCTCGCAGTTAAATTCTGTCAAACATATTTAACACCAATTCTATTGAATAACTTCCAAATAACTCAGGAGGATGGAACATTTACAAGCCCATTTTATGAGGTGAACATCAGCCTGATACTCTGGCCAAAGACACACCAGGAAAATAAAATCATGGTCCAATGTCTGTGATGAACATAGATTCAAAACTCTTCAATAAACTAAAATAAAAATGAATTCAAATCTTACAGCCACCCAATCTTCAATAAACCAAACAAGAACATACACTGGGGAAAAGACTCCCTATTCAGTAAATGGTGCTCCGAGAACTAGATATCCACATATGAAAGACAGAAACTCGACCTGCACCATTCTTCACTCATAAACATTGATTCAAGAGGGATAAATGACCTAAATTTAAGGCATGACATGATAAAAATCCTCAAAGAAAGCACAGGAAAAATACTTGAAGATATCGGCCTGAGAAAGACTTTATGAAGAAGACGCCCATGGCAATTGCAACAACAACAAAAATAAACAAATGGGACTTAATTAAACTGAAAAGCTTCTGTATAGCTAAGGAGGCAGCAACCAAAGTAAATATACAACCTATACAATGGGAAAGGATATTTGCATATTTTGAATCAGACAAAAACTTAATAACTAGGATCTACAGAGAACTCAAATTAATCCACATTAAAAAAGCCAACAATATATATCAAGAGGCAAGAGAGATGAATAGAACCCTCTCTAAAGAAGACAGAGGAATGGCTAATAAGCATATGAAAAAATTCTCATTGTCCCTAATTATTAGAGAAATGAAAATTAAAACCACCCTGAGATACCATCTAACCCCAGTGAGACTGGCCCACATCACAAAATCTCAAAACTGCAGATGCTGGTGTGGATGTGGGGAGAAGGGGATACTTTTACACTGCTGCTGGGACTGCAAACTAATACAACCTTTTTGGTAGGAAGTATGGAGAACCCTCAAAGAACTCAAGCTAGACCCCCCATTTGATCCTGCAGTCCCATTAGTGGGCATCGACCCAGCATTTACCCCGAAGGGAAAAAATCCTTTTACCATAAGGACACTTGGACTAAACTGTTTATCACAGCTCAATTTAGAATTGCCAAAATGTGGAAACAGTCTAAATGCCCACCAACCCTGGAATGGATTAACAAGCTGTGGTATATGTATGCCATGGAATATTATTCGGCCATTAAAAAAGATGGAGACTTTACATCCTTTGTATTAACCTGGATGGAAGTGGAACACATTATTCTTAGTAAATGCAGGCCATTTGCTGGGGTGGAACTGTTCTCCTACCCTACAGACCCCACTATTGTTCTCATAAGAAATGGGATACTCTTACTATTCTTAGTAAACACAAATTCTTAAATCCAATGAACAATTTCTTAAAGACATTGTTCATCTTTATAAATTCTTGTAAAAAAATGTGATACACCTTTTGGGGGCAGGATACAATTATAAGAGGATCCTTATCTAACAAAGGCAACCAATATAAACTGGCCCTATGTACCCTCAATGAATCCCCAACAACAACAACAACAACAACAACAACAAATTGTCTGATTTAATCTAGTCCATTTGAAAGATCTGTATTCTAGCTCTGAAATTCCACTGCATTTTATAATTTACTCAGTCTTTCATTTCTAACAGGTCTAATGTAAGTTTAAATCTTTTTCTCCAATAAATTTTTCATTCATCTCCTTATTTTTCTGACTTCTTTATGTTAGTTTTCAACATTCTCTTGGATATCCTTATGCTTCCTTTAAATCCATGTTTTAATTCTTTATCTGTGAATTCAATTTTTTTTTTTTTTTTGTATGTGTGTGTGTGTGTGTATGTGGCCTGAATGTATTGCTAGAGAGCTAATGTGATCTTTGAGGGATGTCCAAACACTGTTTTTTTATTTTTTTGTTTTTGTTTTTTTTTGTTTGTTTGTTTTGAGACAGGTCCAAGCTGTAGTCCTGGGTAGAGGTCTCTGGTGTTGTAGCTCACAGCAGCCTCCAACTCGGGCTAGAGAGATCCTCTTGCCTCAGTTTTTCTATTTTTAGTAGACACAGGGTCTTGCTTTTGCTCAGGCTGGTCTTGAACTCATGAGCTCAAGCAATCCACCCACCTCAGCCTCCCAAAATGCTAGGATGACAGGTGTGAGCCTGGCCAAACACTGTTTTATCATACTGCCAAGGTTCTTCTGCTGGTTCCTTCTCATCTAAAGACGCTGTCACTTCTTATTTTTGATTTTTCATTTGGATGAGACTTTTGTTTTTCTTTTTAATTTTCCTCCTTCGGAGGTGTGCCTACACATCTTTGTTCATTTCACTTCTATACGGAGTACTTTCAGGGGACCAAGACTCTGTATGTATTCCTTCGTTATAGCTAGCCAAGGTGGGGGCTTTCTCAGATACTTATTGCAGTACCAAGGTACCCAGGAATTAACCCCATGAGAGAGAAGAGTGCAGCATGCAGGGGTGGCCTTTTGACAGAAGGAGACCGGAGTAGGAGCTCTTCTCCATTCAAGAGTGTCCTATTTCTTATGAGGACAATAGTGGGGTCTGTCGGGTGGGAGAAAAGTTCCACTCCAGCAAAATGCACCAGTGCTGGGAATGGATGTGGAAATGGGGCATTTCCTCCCTCTCTCGTTGTGGATACAGATGTGAATGTTCTGTGAGGCATTGGCACCAGTGTGCTGGGAGATGGCCTGCAGATCAACCATGTGGCCAGTGGGTAGAGCTTATGTGTAAGACCCAGATGTGGCAGAAGCTAATGGGTGTGTTCTTGGTGTCATTTTGCTCAAGTGGTAGAGTGTCCTGTGAAATGTCCTATGTCCTGGGTTCCCTGGTCAGTCCAGAGTGCGGAACAAAGCTGGGCAGAGCTGCACTGCAGGCTCATTCTCGTTCACCCCAGAAATGAGTGGAAGTACCAGCCCTAAAGGGAGTGGTGGGTAAAACATAGTTGAAATCCACCAAAGCCTATGTGGGCGAATGCAGGGGTGTTATACCTGCTCCCTAACCTGCCTGTATAGGCAGATGTATGACCCATCTCCCCATCACACCCTCGTCCCAGGGCATTCAATGCACATAGATGTTGCCATTTGCATTGGGGCTGTAATGAAGCCGGGCCCTTGGAAAACACCTGACTTTCAGATACCTAATAAGTCGGCCTAGGGGCGTGTGTGTGTGTGTGTGTGTGTGTGTGTGTGTGTGTGTGTGTTGCGGAGGTATTCCCCAGTCAACCTGAAGCATATGGCTTTGAAGCCCACCTGTACTGCACTGCAGGAAGCTTCCTTCAGGGCAGAGTTGAGGGCCTCATGCTCCTTGTGATCCCAGGCACAATTGGAGTGCCATCAGCAGGGGTACAACCACTTCTAAATGCCCAAGAAAGGCCATTTGCCGGGGTGGAACTGTTCTCCCACTCTACATACCCCACTATTGTTCTCATAAGAAATGGGATACTCTTGAATGGAGAAGAGCTCCTACGCTGGTCTCCTTTGGTCAAAGGGCTACCCCTGCATGCTGCACTCTTCTTTCTCAAAGGGTTAATTCCTGAGTGTTTGAACTCTGGAAACCCCACAGTTCCCCTAGGACCTACTAGGGAAAATGTTTGTGTGGAATCCAGTGATGGTAGAAAATGTTTGTGTGGAATCCAGTGATGCAGAGACACAAAGGCTGAGATTCCTGGGTCTGGGAAGCTGCAGGAATTCTACCACTCTGCGTGTGGAAGAGGACGGGCTGCATCCTTCATGCAAGCCCAGGTGCGGTGAGCACTCCATCAATAGCTCTGCAATTCCCCTAAAAGCCCAGGACTGGCCATCCACCAACGCATCCATGCCAAGCCCTCATGGGAACAGCTGCAGCTGTGTTCACAGAGCGGATATGTCCGTTCCTGGGCACTGGCACTGCTTGGCATCTAGGGCAGAACTACTCTAACATCCTACAGGACCCAACCGTACACCTGCAGCCCTATTGAGGGTGATTAACTTACAAGCAGGGAGGCTTTGTTTTATTATCTCAAGGGAACTTTTGTCAGTCTCCACTCTCCTTTCCCCTAGAGGCAACCTGCCCTGATGGTTGGAACTTGAGGAATCTAGTAGTTTCCCTGGGACCAACCAGTGTCCTGTGGTTGTTGCAGTCTAAGTAAGTGCTGGAGAATGTTTGAGGGAAACAAATGCTGGAGAATGTTTGAGGGAAATCCAATATCGTGCAGACAGAAGAGCTTAGACTCCCCAAGAAAGACAGAGGCCTGTACTAAGTGCACAATCGGTGTGGTGCTCACCATCTCAGCCTGAGTCTGTGGGAGGGTGAGCAATCTTACATCCGTGGCAGTCCAGTGGCCTGCTCTGCTCTCAGGAAGTCCCCAAACAGTGCTCACAATGTGGCTTGTGAGGGTAAAGGGGCTCTCTGACAGCTTGGGAGCCTTTAGTGCCAACTTTTGTGCACATTTCATTCTGTGCCCTAGGTTCTTCCCATGGGTTCTCCAGTAGGCTCTGGCACTCCTCCCTCAGTTTCTCACTTGGGTCATGTTACTCATCTGTAACTTTGGTTCTTCTTTCTGAGGAAAACTGACAACTGATGTCTCTAGTCAGCCATCTTTCCTGTTCATTAAACCACCATTTTAGAAGTGCATGATTTTAATGTTTTTATGGAAGTTTCAATCTCTTCCAAAATGCTGAATATGTGCATGCTGTTTCCAGTCCCTACCTCTTCTTCAGGCAGTCTGTGACTTAGATCATTGGCAGCTGTGGTGTCTCTGCTGCAGCCAGCGTTTTGAAATCTGCTGTTGATGCAACAGGCAGGATATTTTGGTATGAATTGTTGGAGCCTGTGATGAAAATGAATTTCCCTAAGGTGCAGCATTATGCAACTTTCTGTGTATATCATGAAATATTCCTTTGACAAGGAAAGCTTTTTACATCATTACTGCTTAGATATTAGTCAGTATTATACATTGTGAATACTCTTAGTCTTTATAAATTTCAATGCATACAAAATAAATAAATGTAAAGGTCCATGTCAGATTGTGCTAAACTTTTCTGTAGCAAAAACAATTTTATAATCTCAATGCAAACAAAGACTCATCTTCCCCATCTTTAGCAGAATCCTGTAGCCATTATAGGCACAATAGACTCATGTTATACTAAATATAGCACAGACACATGTTATATTACCGTTCGTATTTTATCGGCCAAAATGTGCTACCTTGTCATACTTTAAAGGAATGCTGCAGAGCATTCTGTGCTCTGAAAGAAGTGAACAAGAAATATTCATGAACTACACTGTATTTAATAAAATGTTCAGTTGCTCATGTAAGAGAGAAATAAAAATCATGTCATGATTTTAAAACACTGTCAGTCTGCTTAAGTAGTGTGTAGCCAAGATAAGAACAGCACGGCAAGTTCATTATCAGGCTCTGGAAAATAAAAGCTTTACAAGTGTTTCAAGCAGTCAAAAATAAAGGCTAATTTTCAAAAATTCCTAGGGACATTAAAAGCTTAAAATACAGGCCACCGAAATGTTAATTAAAGGGAGATTGGCTGTAGAAGGACAGAATCTGATAGATGCTAATAGCCACGATCAAGAGCACTTAGAGCATAGTTTAACGTCCTACAGGACCCAGCCATACACCTGCAGTCCTATTAAGAGTGATTAACTTACAAGTAGGGAGGCTTGTAAGGCTGTCAGAGCCATAAGTGTGGGTAGAGAAGTTGATGACATTGGAGACATAAAAATCCTTGTGGTGTCATAGGTTTCTAAATGAATAAGGAAAACAATAGTCTGGTTTTTTGAAAACACTTAACTGTTTGACCAGAGTTTAAGCAGTAATTCTTTTCATAACTAATGCACCATTGAGAAAAATAAATGCACATAAATCACCATCTTTTCCTGTTAGCAAGCACACCCTTTGGGAATCTACTAGCCATATATTCTTTCCACTGAAAAAATTAGACTTAATTTTCCAACAGCTCCACTATGTTAAATGCACTGAATCTACTTATTCTTTTTTTAATTTCAACATATTTTTTGTGTACAGATGTTTTTGATACATGACCTGAGCGAGGGCTATAAATGTGCCCATCACAGGAATAGTGTTCACTGTACCCATCAGGTGGGGTTTGCACTGCCCTTTCCTCAGTCCCCTGCTTGATTTCCAGTGACTCACTGACTTCTGTGTACCTGTGTGTCTGTGAACTGGTTAGCTCCAATTTATTAGAAAGTATGTGTGCTGTTTGTTTTTACGTTCTTGAAATACTTCACTTGGATTAACGGTCTCCAGTTTCTTCCAAATTGGTATCAAAGGCATTAATTCATCCTTTTCTATGGTTGAGTAGTACTCCATAGTATATATATGGCACATTTTGTTAATCCACTCTTGAGTTAACGAACACTATATTAGATTCCACATAATTGGTATTATGAATTGTGTTATAATAAACATTCAAATACAGGTAGGTGTCTTGAGATAAAATGACTTCTTTCCCTTCAGGTAAATGTCAGTGGTGGGATCACTGGATAGAATGATATTAATATCTCTGCTTTTAGTTCATTGAGATATCTCCATTCTGTTTTCCATAGAGTCTGTACACAGGCAGTGTTAAGCAGTCCTTCCTCTCTATACCCACACCTCCGGGGCATCCATTGTTTTTGGATTTTTATTAACAATAAAAGTCATTCTAACTTGGGTAAGGTGATATCTCATTGTGGTTTAAATTTGCATTTCCCTGATAATCAGTGATGTTGAGCATTTCCTCATGTGTTGGTTGGCACTTTGTCTATCTTCTTTTGAAAAGCTTCTGTGTTTGTTTGTTTGTTTGTTTGTTTGTTTGTTTGTTTTGGCTGGGGCCAGGTTTGAACCCACCACTTCACCACTTCTGGGATATGAGGCCAGCTGTCTACTTCTTGAGCCACAGGCACTGCCCATTGAAAAGCTTCTGTACATGTCTTGGGCCCACTTCTTAATAGAGCTGTTAGTTTTCTCTTACTGATTTAAGATCTTAGAAGAGTCTAGATATAAGTCCGTTATTGGATGTATGGATAGTGAATATTTTCTCCCAATTTGAAGGTTATTAGCCCTGTTGATTATTTCCTTAGCTGTGAAGAAGCCGTTTAAGTTAATCAAGTATCATGCAATTATTTTCGTCACCACCCTAATTGCCATTGGAGTGTTAGTCATACATTCTTTGCCTACACCATTGTTTAGAAGAATTTTTCCTACATTTTCTTTTACAATTTTCTGATTTTATGCCTTACATTTAATCCTTTTACTCATCTTGAAGTAATTTTTGTGCGTGGCAAGAGAGAGGGGTCCTATTTCCTTCCTCTGCATGTGGCTATGCAGTTTCCCCAGCACCATTTATTGAATGGGGCTTCTTTCCTCCGTGTTCATTGCTGCCTGCTTTGTCAGAGATCAGTTGGCGGTAGGTAGATGGTTTCATATGTGGGCTCTCTCTTTTGTTTCATTGTCATGTGTCTCTATTTTTACATCAGTGCCACACTCTTTTAGCTACAACAGCCTTTGTTCTATAAAGTCTCATAATGTGATGCCTCTAACTTTTAAGCGTTTTAACAAGGATTGCTTTCGCTATTGTTCACTTTTCTGGTTCTACAAAAGTATAGAATTATTTTTCTATATCTGTGAAATATGCTTTTGGTATTTTGATGGGGATTGCATGGATCTGCATATCACTTTGATGGTGTGGATATTTTAACAATGTGGATTCTACCAATCCATGGTCCTGGAATGTTTTTCAATTTTTTGTGTAATTTGCATTTTACTCCTGTGTTTCATAGTTCTCTTGTAGAGATTTTTTACCTCCTTGGTTAAATATTTTCCTAGGTATTTTATTTTCTTTGTAGCTATTTGTATTGAGTCTTTGACTTGATGCTCAGCTTGACTGTTCCTGGTATACAGAAATGCCATGATTTGTGTACACCGATTTTATATTCTGAAACTTTGCTGAATTTATTAATTCCAGCACTCTGTTGGTGGTGTCTTTGGGATTTTCTAAATGCAAGATTATATTATCAGAGAAAAGAAGTATTTTGGCCTCCTCTTTCCTGATTTGTACATCCTTTTTTTCTTTCCGGTCTCTGGTTGTTCTAGCTGGGACTCCCAGCACTATGTTGAAAAGAAGTATTGACTGTGGGCACCATCATCTTACTTCAGTTCTTAGTGGAAATGCTTTCAACTTTTCCTCATTCAGTATGGTCTTGGCTTTGATTTTGCCATATATAGATTTTATAATTTTGAGATATTTTCATTCAAAATCTAGGTTGTTGAGGGTTTGTATCATGAAAATGGACTCAATTTTGTCAAATATTTTTTTCTGCATTTATTGAGATGACTATATGGTCTTTGCCTGGCTTCTTTTAATGTGGTGAATCACATTTATTCATTTACTTATGAGTAAATTTGCATCTCTGGCATAAAGCCCACTTGGTCATGGATTACTTCTTGATGTGCTGTTGAACTTGATTTGCTAGTACATTTACTTTATTGAAGATTTTTCCCATCTACATTTATAAGGGATATTGGTCTATAGTTTTTTGTGTTGTGTCTTTACCTGGCTTTGGTATCAAGGTCATACTGGCTTCATAAGATGATTTGGGGAAATCCTTCCCCTCCTTCTCAATGTTATGGTACAATTTCTGCAGTATGGATACCATTTCTTTGTACATGTGGCAGAATTTGGCTGTTAATACATCTGGTCCCGGGGATTGTATTGTTTGAAGATGTTCCATTAATTCTTCATTCTCACTACTCCTTATTGGTCTGTAGTGTTCTCTTCTTCCTAGAGGAACTCAGAATGCCCATTAGACCTCAGCGTTCTCTGCTCTGCACCACCCCAACTGTCTGCTCCTCACGTTGCTCTTCAATTGCCCCTTCTGTGGCCCAAACTGGGATGAGTTTGGCTCTGGTCAGTTCTCCAGAAGTCATAATCCCTGGAGGCATCAACATGGTACTCCTTCCATAGGCATAAAGAGTGTAGGAGTGATGGACACCTCCACCCAAATTTCTAAGAAAGCTGCTGAGACCATCTCAGGAGTAGTGGTGGCTCTACAGTCTGGGTTCTTGTGGGCAACTCCACAAAATATGGAAGGTTCTATGCAAGTTACAGTAAATTAATACTTGCTTTACCAAGGTATTCATGCAATGAGTATATAACATTTAATAACTAGCACAAGGCCTTTTATGAATCATTACTATGTTCTAATTTACATATGGAAATTTATTTGTCCAAAATAATTTTAAGTGTCTTATTGGTAAATATAAAACAAATTGTCTAGTAAATGTAATTTTTGTAAAATTCACAAATCTAGAATTAGAATGTTTTTCTAAGAAAACAGTTAATGATCTTTATAAATAGTGGCTTACATTTCAAATTGGACGTTCAATGTGTATTACTGGATTTACAACATAATTTTTCACAATTTGGATCTAATTACTTGCTTCTGTATTCATTTATTGAGTAAAATACCTTTATGTGTTCAAAGATAATCTTTTTCATTATTTTGAATTTTAAAATATAGATTATGTTTAATGAATTTAGGCAAATCATAATGTATAGCAGATTATATCACTAAATACCTCTATATAAATTGAATTAGTTAAAATATTGAAAAAAAATACTCTCCTTGCAGATTCATGCTTTGGAAGATGGAAAGAGACTGTTTGCTAAAGATTGCCTGACTACAAACAGCTTAGTTGATATCATTCTCTTATCAATATTTATATTATATTTAAGGCTTGCTATAAACACAAGATGCTTATGCATTTTGAGGTTCACTACATTTTTATCTTGAAGCAGTTAATAGTAAGGTGTTGTTGGCTGAATTTAATAGGCTTTTAGAAAAACTGTGGTTGTATCTTCAGATTCCTAGTATCACACTAAGCCAGATTTAGTATTTTATTACAGAAAGAATGGAGCCAGGAGTCACATATCTGAGATCATTTTGAAGCAGGACAGTAAACACCCACGAGTAAAATGCTGATGGGAAGAGACAATTTATTTTCCTCTGCCTGCCTGCATTTAAAATAAGGGTATATTTAACACAGAAAAGAACAGATGGATTATATTTATAATAGTCAGAGATGAAATGTTGCATTATTCAATTCTGTTATTAATTTATTTCTATTGCTCCCACTCCCAAAAAGTACACTGTTACACACAGGTGAATTAAATTAAAAGAAAAATGATACACAATATATGTAGGATATAATTTGTGGAAAGCTGTTTACTTAAGTCAGCTTTGAAGTATTATCTAGTTTGAATTTTTCCTACTGAACCTTTGGCCTCAGGGGAAAACATAGCATTAGATTTTAATACTATATTTATAATTTTTGCTGCAGTACATGTTGAAAAGAAGAACCACAAAATGTCAACTAGATACTGTCTATAAAACAGAAGTGCTGTCTCTACCTATCTATAAATAAGACAGAGATGACTAAGATGTATGAGTCATAAATCATTGTATCCTTAAAATTCCACTCTAAGTGGATGAGAATGAGTAGACTAAATTATTTTTCTTTAACATATGTTTTTTAAAAGTCATGTTTAGTATATTTCAAATAAATAAAAATAGAAATAGTCATGTTTAGTATATTTCAAATAAATAAAAATAGAATAGAAATGAACTATGCTTTTGAAAAGCTCCTTTTTGTCGTCCAGCCTGAACTTCAAAATTTAATTTGTGTTTGTTTTGATCATTTCTACATCTCTACCAGTTAGAACAGTGACAGGAACATTGATGAAGTAGCCTTTCATTTTATATTAATAAATACGGGCATGGCAGAAATAATACATTCTGTATTTAGGTCTTCACTACCAGAAACAGGTAACATGAGATATAGATAAGATAAAGCAGTCTGCATGCACAAATCAGATTTAATAAAGTTGTCATAAACAAAATATATATAAATTTTCTTGCACAGGAAGCCATGTTGGGTAATGATTTTGACACTAGTCAGTCATTTAATTGATTGATTGCTCTTCATTAACCACCTACCTGAGCTATCTATTTAGGTTATTTTCTCACTCATAAAATAGGAAGAAAAATTGTGATATAAAAAATATAAATCTAGAAATGCAGATCTAGCTTCTATTTTTCATAGTTTGAAACAAATTCCCCCAGGAATTAAATTGTGATAAATCCATAATTCTAATACTATTAATTAGCACTTATTATGATATTTATCATCCTAGATATATCACTGTTATTCAAAAAAGTCACTTAACCTGCATCCGGTTTTGGTGCTGGCAACAGCTCCGACTTGACCATTATCACTCTGTCCTACCTTACAAGATGGAAACTGATGTTCCCAAAGACGATTGTTTCCAAGTCACAAAATCAACTATTCAGTCAAAGAGGCAAACACAACTTTATCAGCATGAATAAAATCTGTGTCTTGGCAAAAATAAAATGTCAAATTATCAGGATATTTGATAGCCCCTTTCTTCACCCACTTGTCCTGTCATTTATGAGCATGACAACTTGAATTCTTATTTGCAAGAGCTGAGCTGTTAACAGTATGATGGTGCCTGTGCAAACCTTTGGTTTAGATGTGTACTTGAATGTACCCTCTGACTGCTTGACGTGCACATCTCCTCCCCCCCCCCAGAGGCGCATGGGAGTGCTTAGGTTAGGCTGCCCAACACTGCCCATCTGCTCACTTTGCCATGGGAAGCATGGATAATGGGGTGTATCTCATCCAATTTTACTAGAAATATGGAGTAAAAGTAGATAACATATTCCTAAAATTTTCAAATTATGAATTGATTACTAACATACTCCTGGAAATATTTCCTTTATGTGATAAATATTGATATAAAGAAATACGATGAATATGTGAACCACAGGAGTAGTGCTAAAATCACTAAATGTATTTTACCTAAAGATCTATTTTAGCTTGGGATGAGGATGGCTCTTCCAACAGTAAGTGCTTATTGAATAGTAAGTTCTCTGTCCCTGAACAGATTCAAGTGCCGGATAGATATGCACTGTGCAGAGAAGATTACACTTCTGAATGAAAGCTCTGACTAGATGATGCTCAGGTATATTCCCACCCCAAGACTGAAATTCTGTCACCTTTATAGAATAATAGTCCAATATATACATCAAATTAGGACTAAATCCTATACTTACAGATAATAGCGATGATAACAGAAGTGAAAATAATGAATTATGGCTGTAAGATTATTTAGAGTGTACAAAGAGATTTTACATATCATTTAATTTTCATGCCCAAACTTCATGAGAATTATCATCATTTTAATATAGATAAAGAAGCTGACTTCAATAAGGTTAGATGACTTGCCTCTGATAATCTAATAAGGGGTAAAGATGATTCCTGATACAAATCTTTGTCATTGTAAATCTCTTCTCTGTTCCACTACACAGTTGTTATCAAGGACAGGTGATTTAAGTTTATCTCTAAGCATTTTTTCCTGGCTTTTTCTTACAAAAATAAAAAAATCACAGAAATATATAAAAATCAGCAAGAAGCTGCATGAAAGTATTTTAATACTTGATTTCCCTTCCTAAGGGATTCTCTGCTGTCTGGCAGTGCCTGGCCTGGTATTATCATTAAAAATAAGCCCTTGGGAAAGGTCCAGACTGTTTACCATGATAGAATGTTCTGTGACTTCATGCTCCAGTCAGAATCCATTTCTGGAAAGAGTTAGGCTCCCTCGTGAAGACCCTTAGGGAAACCCCGAGAGCGGGAACTGCTGATCTGTCTGTTCCACCTTGGTTATACTCATCATCTGAATTAGGAAGGCAGCATCATTTGAAATTTGCTGCCCCCGGCCTTCTGGTGGATCAGAGTTTTTAAACTCTTTAGGAATCACATGTTGTACTGAGCTTGCTGACCCCATGCAATGCCAGTTCTTCCACGTCACCTTATGGCGCCAGGTGGGCCAATTTACAACCTTTCAGAAACACTCAGTTCTGCGCCTCCCTCTGGAGGCAGAACGAAATTATCTTTCTCCTCCACCACAAGTCACAGTTCATCTCGTTCCTCAACATAGAAGAAGAAGGACTTTATTTTAACCTAAAAACATCAACTCTACGCATGTTTTAGTATGGAAACACGATTGGTTTGTTTTTCTTTATTTTGTTGCATTGGAGGACTTTACCAAAAAGATGTTCCATTTACCCTCTGGGGAGAGCTTCAAGCTATTCGACCTTGAACAAAGGGACTATCTTTTAATGACTCATTCCTTGGCTCTGAAAGTAATGGACCAAAAAAGCTGACTATGACAAGGGGACAATCATGTTCTGTTAATTGTTTCTGTTTTATTTTGT
The DNA here is from genome assembly GCA_963574355.1 of Loris lydekkerianus. NCBI lineage: Eukaryota > Metazoa > Chordata > Mammalia > Primates > Lorisidae > Loris > Loris lydekkerianus. The sequence goes on from CAUYPK010153229.1 coordinate 42,779, forward strand.
TTTTTTTCCTTCTGGACATAGAAAGACCACTGAGAGTATTTGTGGTTGTGAGAACTCAGAAGATCACTATGGTAGGGGTAAGAGTTTCAAATAAAGTAAAAGGGACCTAGATTCCTGGGAGCATATGTCAGAAAAAAACATTCCAGAATTTTATTGAAAGAATCATATATCTGAACCTAATGAGATAGCAAGGCAAAAAAAAATTGTTTGAATTTCTGGAAGAGATGTGCCTGCCCCTAGCCTTCAGCAGAGAAGGAAAAATTTTGTGTTGTTTAAGTTTATCTTCCCTTCTGTAATTCAAGAAAATATGGCTCCATCAGTAATAGCACTTTACCTGCAAATAGTTCATATATACAACTGTGCGACGGTATTCCTCAATACCTACATGCCCCCAAAGAGGTAGCCTGAAACATGATTGTAAAACATTCAAGCAACTCCTTGTAATGCTAAACCCAACTGCCGATATGGAATAATGATTAGTGACACCTATGTTATACACATTTCAAAGATATATAATTAGAAATTAAATTACCAAGAAAATAGCTTGTTAGTCTTTTATAAACATTGAAGACAGTAAGGATCCAATATCAACAAGACTTTCGGACATATATTCATTCAATTCACTAAAAACTAAGTATCAGGAGCCTATTTATTTCAGGTCCTGTAGCAGGTTCTGTGGATGGATGAATGAACAACGCACATAAGGTACCTGAACTTAAGCGTTTTAACTTCCTAGAGTGTGTTGGTAATTCAGAAGAGTACTGTAAAGAAAACAATGCAGGGTGATACACTATATAGTGACTGGAGGCAGAGAAGGGAGAGTTACTTTACATGGGTTGTCTCATTCAGGAATTAGGGGAACAGTCTTTTGTATCCAGAATCATAGCATTTCTGGCAGAGAAATCAGTGAGCTTAGACCAGAAATAGTTTTGGTATGTTTAAGGTAAAGAAAAAAGGGCACTATGACTGATCTTAGAGGGTAAAAAGAACATGGTATGCATTTACATTAGAAAAGCAGGCAGTGGCCAGATCATATAGGACTTTGTAGGTCCAAGTGAGAAATTGGATTTTATCATAAATATAATGAGAAGTTGGTAGTGGGTAATACATAGTATAACCTAAATTATGACTTGTTATGTTTGCTTTAATATAGTATATCTTGCAATGATGTAAACATACTTTATTAGGGATAGAGTAGAGGCAGGGAGACCAGTACAAAGGCCATGAGAGTAGACCCTGAGAGATAGCAGCAGCTTGCTCTGGGGAGCGCTAGAGAGTAAACAAAATGAAGAGATGGACTTGAAATACATTTGGAAAGTAGAGCCATAGGAACTCCTTTATGCTTTGGACATCAGTTATCCAGGAAAAAATTAGATGATATATAGTTATATATATGAAATGGTGAGAGTAGATGAGTTTCGCTAGTGAGATAATTTAGGACAAGAATAATGGGAGGTCTAGTACTGAGCCTTTTAACTCTTTAACATTACACATTTACATGGAGGGAGAAACCAGCAGGGATGCTAAGAATTATACCTTCATTGTGATGCTAAGAAATTGGCTTTCATAATATGAACAGTGGCAAAAGGTAATAATACCACCTTCAGTAAAGTAAAAAAATAATAATAATAACAATTTGAATGGTGGCAACATTTATTTAGTGAGATGGTGAAGACGGGTTCATCATGAGAGTAATCAAAAGTTCTGTTTTGGTCACATTAGCATTGAGTTTTCTATTTTAGCTGTAAACAGAGATGTCAAATGTGTTAGAGAATTTTGACCTAGAATGTAGTTCCCTCACCAGTGGCTACAACCCTAGAATGGGAAAAGAAACAGAGTCCATTGTGATGAATGAGACCTGTGACCAGAAAGAAAGGTAAATAAAGCATCCAATTTACAAGGATAGTGAGAGTCTACTCCTGAATTTCTAGAGTTCTATTGCAGGATTTTCAGAAAGAATCACTTAATAAAATAATGCATGAGTTATCACAATATTTTTAAATGTCTGCGAAATCAGATACTCTGCAATACATGATAACAAGCCTTTTACAAAGGATACAGGGGGCCACTTATACCACTTCTATTCAACATAGTACTGGAATTTCTAGCTGGAGAAATAGGTAAGAGAAAATCAATCAATAAATTAAAAGCATGCAAATTGGAAAGAAGTTAAATCATCCCTGTTTGCCAACTATAGTTTCTTAAGCCATAAGTAGAAAACCCTAAAGACTCTCCCAACATCACTGTTAGAACTAATAAATGAGTAAATTAGTAAAGTTGCCAATACAAAATCAACAACCAAAAATCAGTAGCATTTCTGTGTACTATTATAATAATGAGATATCTGAAAAAGAAATCAAGAAAACAATCCCATGTGCAATAGCTACAAAATAATAAAATCCTAGGAAGAAATTTACCCAATGAAATGAATTTCTCTACACTGAAAACTAAAAAAAAAAAAAAAAAAGCTGATAAAAGAAATTGAAAAAGGGCAGCACCTGTGGCTCAAAGGAGTAAGGCACTGGCCCCATATGCCAGAGGTGGCAGGTTCAAACCCAGCCCTGGCCAAAAAAATTGCAAAAAAAAAAAAAAAAGAAAGAAATTGAAGAAGACACAAATAAATGGAAAGATACCCTGTGTTCATAAATTGGAAGAATATTGTTATAACATTCACATACCCAAAGCAATCTACGGATTCACTATAATCCCTATGAAAATACTACTAGCATTCTCCACATAAATAGGAAAAAATTTTTAAACTTATGTGGAACCACAAAAAAAAAAAAAAAATCCAAATAGACAAAGCAATCTTGAACAAAAAGGAAAAAGCTGAAAACATCACACTACATGACTTCAAAATACATTACAAAGCTATAGTAACCAATGCAGCACGGTACTAAAAACAGGTGCATAGACCAGTGGAACATATTTAAAAAACAAGAAATATATTCACTTTTATAGCCAACTGATTTTTGACAAATGTGCAACGAACACAAAATGAGAAAAGGACAGACTGTTATAAATGGTTCTCAGAAATAGTTATGAGCAGACAAATAAAATTAGGCTCTTCCTACTAAATACAAAACTTTGATTAAAATCAAAGATTTAAATTTTAAGACTCTAAATCATGATACTACTGGATGATTTTTTTCTTAAAAAAATCATAAGAAAAAAAGCTGCATGAAATAAATTGACAGGCACTTAAGTTGTTTCCATATCTTTGCAATTGTAAATTGTACTGTGTTAAACATTAGACTCCAGGTGTGTTTTTGATATGAAGACTTCTTTTCCTTTGGAGCAGATACCCAGTACTGAGATTGCTAGATCAATCAATAGGGCTACTTTAGTTCTTTGAAGAATCTCCATACTATTTACCATAGGAGTCATACTAATTTACAGCCCCAACAAGTGTAGAAAGGTTCCCTTTTCCGTGCATCCGTGCCATCAAGTATTGTTTTTTGGTGGGAGGTGGACAGGTTGAATTCTTCATGTACCTTCCAACTCAGGGTAAGGTCCCAGGTCAGGGGGAAGTCTACATGACTATCCCCGCACAGAGACGTCAGCAGTGCAAGAAGCTGAGACCATCAACTATTACCTTAGGCTGGAGAAGCTGAGACGTCTATCAGAGGAGAAGAGACTTATTACCAGCCCTCCCTCTTCTTATTGCACCACTATCTGGCCTCTTCAGATGTTCCATTACCTTATCTCTGTATACCCGTCGCCCAACCTTCCTGCCGGCTGTAATCTCCCTGCTCTCTCTCATTTTTAACCTTGAGTTCTGACTACTGACTGCTATGCTCCCTTGCACATATACTCTGTTATGTACCCAATGAAAAGACTCTGGGAAATGGGACAGGGGCAGTATTGTTCTCTTGCTGCCAACCCAGTCCCCTGAAACAACCCTCACAGACTTCTGGTTTTATGCACTAAGTTTGGTGTAAGTTTCATCCTTTCCTAAGCCTCCATCACCCTTGCTGGCCACTGTCCCAGGTTGGGGTCCACTAGACCCCCAACAGGGTTTTTTTTTTAAATATTTTTTAATATTGGCCATTCTGTTAGGGATAAGCTGGTATCTCAATGTGATTTAAATTTTCATTTCCCTGGGGTGGCACCTATGACTCAAAGAAGTAGGGCACCAGCCCCATATGCCGGAAGTGGCAGGTTCAAACCCAGCCCTGGCCAAAAACCACAAAAAATAAATTTTTTTTTCATTTCCCCGTTGAGCATTTTGTCATGTAATTGTTGGCCATTTGTAAATCTTCTTTTAAAAAACACTATTCATGTCATTTGCCTGTTTTTTTAATTGTGTGTGTGTGGTTTTTTGTTGTTGTTGTTGTTGTTTGTTTTTCCCTTACTAACTTGTTTGACCTCTTGGTAGATTTTGGACATTAGCCTTTCGAATGTATAGTTTGAAAATATTTCCTCCTCTTCAGTGGGTTCTCTATTTACTCTGTTAATTATTTCCCTTGTTGTAGGAAAATAATTTAATTAAGGTCATTTATGTTTATTTTTTCTATAATTGCCTCTGGGGTCTTAGTCTTAGATTTTGTCCCTAGGCCAATGTCTAGAAGAGATTTTTCCTGGTGTTTCTTTGAGAATTTGCATGGTTTTAGGTCTTTCTTTTATGTATTTTTGAGGTAAATTGTATAAATAACAAGAGATAGGAATCCTGTTTCATTCTTCAGCTATCCAGTTTTCCCGGCACCATTTATTGAACAAGACATCTTTTTCCCAGTGTGCATTTTTGTCTTCTTTGTTACAAATCACTTGGTCATAGCCATGTGGCTTTATTTCTGGGTTCTCTAGTCCAGACTATTGGTCTGTGTCTATAATTTTCATTCAGATGATTTGGCTACTACAGCCTTGTAATGTAAGCTGAAGGCAGGTCATGAATGCTCTTAGATGTTTTTTTTTTCTTTTTTGCTGAAGATTGCTTTATTTATTTAGGCTCTTTTTTTGGTTCCACATAAAGTTTAGGATTATTTTTTCTAGATCTGTGAAAAATGATGTTGGTTTTTTGGAGAGAACTTCATTGAATCTCTAAAGCACTTTGGGCAGTGATAAATATCCTAAATGGATATTTCAACAATGTTGATTCTTCTAATCCATGAGCGTGAGCATTTTTCCTTTTTTGTAATTTCTTTCATCAATTTTTGTAGTTCTCCTGGAAGATAATTCCATCTCCTTGGTTATGTATATTCCTAGGCATTTTATTTTCTTTGCAGCTATTGTAAACAACATTGTCTTCTTGATTTAACTCTCAGGTGTGCACATTGATTTTTTAAACCTGAGAATTTGCCGAACTTACTGAAACATTCTAGGAGTCTTTTGGTGGAATACTTAAGGTTTTCTAGGTACAAGATCATGTCATCGGTGAACAAATCTTCTTTTCTGATTTGGATGCCCTTTATTTATTTCTTTTGCCTGATTTCTGTGGGCAGGACTTCCAACATTACATTGAGCAGAAGTGGTGGCAGTGGACACCTTGCCTTGTTTCAGCTCTTGGCGGGGACATGCTTTCAACTTTTCCCCATTCAGTATGATGTTTGCTGTGGGTTGTCCTGCAGGCCTTGCATTGTTTTGAGGTATGTTTCTTCTATTGTGGGTATATGAATGGTGCTGTATTTTATCAAATGCTCTTTCTGCATTTATTAAGATTGTTGTTGCTTTTGTTTATTGATTTGCATATATTGAACCATTTTTGTGTCACTGGAATGAAACTCTGACCATATTGGGTTATTTTTTGGATGTACTATTGGATTCAATTTGCTGGTATTCTGCTGAAAATGTTTGCATCTATGTTCATGAGGGATATTGGTCTGTGGTTTTCCTTTTATGCGTGTGCCCTGTTGTGACTTTGGTATAAAGATGATATTGGCTGTGTAGAATTAGTTAGGGAGGGTTCTCTGCTTCTCAATATTATGGAATTGTTTCAGGCAATGTGTGCCAGTTCTTCGTACATCTGGTAGAATTCAGCTGTGAATCCATCTTGGCCAGGGATTTTTTTGTTAGAGAATTTTTATTAGTTTCAGTCTTGCTACTCATTACCAATCTGTTCAGAATTTCTATCTTTTCCTGATTCAGGCTTGGGAGGTTGTGTGTTTCCAAGAATATATCTATTTCCCTACGTTTTAGTTTTTGAGGAGAGGTTTTCATCATAGTCAGTGGTGATACTTTATATTTCTGTGGTATCGGTTGCAATGTCTCCTTTCTCATTTCTCATTGAGACTGATTCCTCCCTGTTCAATTTCTGGTTAACCTAGTTAGCAGTCTATCAATTTTGTTTATCTTTTCAAAGAACCAAATTTTGTTGTGTTGATCCTTTGTATTTTGTTTGTTTTCATTCCATTTAGTTCAGAGTTTTGTTATTTCTTTCTTCTAGATTTGTGGTTGTTTTGTTCTTCTTTTTCTAATCCCTTGAGATGTACCATTTGGTTATTAGTTACTGATCTTTATGTCTTTTTATGTAATAAGCGTATAAGGCTATGAACTTCCCCTCAGCACTGCTTTTACTGTGTCCTATAGATTTTGGAAGCTTTCGTTGTCTTTGTCATTCAATTCTAACAGTTTTATTTTATTAACAAAACCCATCTTGGTTTTGTTAATAACCAAGTATCATTCAGCAGCAGTTTGCTTAATTTACAGGCATTAGTATCAGTGTAATTTTGAGAGTTCATTTTATAATTGATTTCTAGTTTTATTCCACTGTGGTCTGAGAAGACACATGGTTTGATTTTGATTCTAAATTTGCTTAGACTTGCTTAGTAACTTAAAACATTATCCCATGTGCTGATGAGAAGAATATACATTTTTCAGTTGTTTTGTAGAATATTCTATAAATGTCTGTTAGTTCCACTTGTTCTAGAGATCCATTTGTGTCCAGTTTTTCCTTGCTGCTCTTCTGCCTCAGCAATCTCTGTAGTTCTGAGGGAGGAGTGTTGTTTTCCCTGGCTATTATGATGTTGCCATTTACTTATTTGTTTAGCTCTAGGAGTGTTGGATCTATGAATCTGGGAGTTCCCTGTGTTTGGTGCATAGATATTTAGGGCTGTTTTATCTTGTTGAAGCGATTCCTTTATCATTTTGTAATGACCATTGTGGTCTGTTTTTACCATGGTTGATTTAATGTTTTTTAACGTTTTATTTATTTATTTAATTAATTTATTTATTTTTTATTTATTTTTGCAGTTTTTAGCTAGGGCTGGGTTTGAACCCGCTACCTCCAGGATATGGGCTGGCATTCTACTCCTTTGAGCCACAGGCCCTGCCCTGCATGTATACTTTATTTGATATTAGTATAGCTATTGATGCATGCTTTGGGTTTGGATTTGTATGAAATATTTGTTTCTCATCCATTTAACTTATGTATATAGGGATTTATGTAAGTTAAGTGGGTGTCTTGGAGACAGTATATATTCATTTTTGTTTTTGTTTTTTATCCATTTTGACCTCTATGGAGGTGGGGTGAAGACCATTCAATGTTAATATTGATATGTGAAATACTGTTCTAGTCTTCATTTTGACTGTTGCTAGTTGCTTTGTTCTCTCTCTTGTGTTACTGTTTTATAACAGCTGTGACCTTTAACTTCTGGAGCTGTGAATTTTAACTTTTGTGTGTTTTTACACTGGTAGGCATCAATTGTTCTGTTCCATGTATAGAACTCTTTTAAGCATTTCTTGTAGGGCAGGTCTAGGTCTAGGACAAATTCCCTCAGTGTTTGGTTGTCTGGGAAAGACTTTATATCTCCTTCATTTATGAAACTTAGTTTTGCAGAACACAAAAGTTTGGGCTGTCAGTTATTGTGTTTAATGTGACTAAATATAGGACACTGTTCCTTTCTGGCTTGTAAGGGTTTTCTTTAGGAGTCTGTTGTTAGTACAATGGGATTTTGTTGGTAAGTTACTTGATGTTTTCAGCTCGTGGCTTGCAAAAGATGCTCCTTTATGCTGACTTTGCCCAGTGTGAGTACTGTGTGCCTTGGTGATGCTCTTTTTGCAATGAAACTCGCAAGTGTTTGTTGAGATCCTTGTATCTGAATGTCTAAATTTCTAGCCAGCCCAGAAATGATTTCCTCAATTAGTCCCTCAAATAGGTTTTTAAAGTATTTTGATTTTTTTTTTTTTTTCATGCTCAGGAATGCTTGATTCTTACATTTAGCTGGTCACTGAAAATAGAATTAGGTTTAACAATAACTCAGTCTAACCCCCTTTTGCAAACAAATTTTGATAACTTTTTTTATATTTCTCTATGTATTCTTCACTCCTATAAGATGTCTCAAAGCATTATGAAAATAAAGCAATAGAGAAAAATAAATCAATGTTTCCTATATTTGTCATCATCTAGGAATGTCAAGGGTATATATCCCTTTCAGATACAATAATTGATATTCGATATGTTTGAATATACCAGATGAAAAAAAGGATTGCTACTTGGGAGGCTGAGGTGGGTGGATTTGCCCTGAGCTCATGGGTTTGATATCTGCCTGAGCAAGAGCAAGACTTCATCTCAGAAAAATAGCTGGCCGTTGTGGTCCGGCACTGGTAGTCCCAGCTACTCAGGAGGTTGAGGCAAAAGGATCACTTAAGTCCAAGAGTTTAAGGTTGCTGTGAATTACAACACCCAGGCATTATACCAAGGGTGACAAAGTGAGGCTCTGTCTCAAAAATAAATGAATAAATAAATAGAGTATTGACATTTAATCTTTTTTCCTAAAAGGCTATAAAGCTATGAACAAGAGTTTTCACATTTCTAGAATAAAATATAATTTTCTCATGTTAATGTATTTTTATAAGTGAATTATTTTCATCCAAGCATTTATGGTTTCAGATTTAATTTACTCTGATATTTACATCAAATGATAGCTAAAATTTGTCCAGGGAAAATATGTCACTGTTATAATAGATGTTATTCTGATACTTGCCCAGACTATAGGCAAGTCACAGTAATTGAGTCTCTAGGGATAGCACAGAACATCTCTTAATATAATACACACTATAATAATAGCAAGAGTGTCAAATATGAGACTGTCAATAAAGAGATATTTTAAATTTATTGAACTAAAATGTTTCTCAGCTGTATTAACATGGAGAAGAAAAAAATCTATGTATAATATATAGCCTCAACACACATTTGGTTTTACATGTATAAAAATATTATATATGCATATAAACATGTATATATACACATTCACTTTTTTTCACATGAAGATCACAACAAAACTTTGAACTTGATATTTCAAGATGACTCTCCCTTTGGCTATTTAAAAATAAAAAATTACTTGTAGACTTACCACACTTATTTGACCACAAGTATTTGAAAATTTCCTAAATTTCATGAACAATCTTGTAAGTAAGGTACTAATCTATTATTTACACATATACATTTTATTGTAGTAATGTGACCTTAACAATATTATCAACGATATCTAACAGAAAGGTACATAATTTTCTATTCATACACCAAAAGTAACTGATTTATTTTTTTCATAATCTCCTCTAGACTTTGTTTATATATACATAATTTATATACTTATGATTAATGGAGATTCATTTTATACTTTATTTTTTGCTTAACTTTAAATTGTAAACATATTTACATGTTTTTAATAGATTCTATAAATTATATGACCACTACGCAACACTTAAGTAATTCCATAATGCCTTATGTCATTTTTTTAATGTTAGCTGTTAACATTGTTTGTATGTTTTGCAAATATAGAAAAATCCTAGAAAGACTATCGCTAGGTATATATGTGTTTTCTTTCTTTGAACTGAGAGGATTTCTTAATGAGACATAATATATATGTTATGGCTCATGATACTATAATTATTTTCAAAAGTTTGTACTTTTTTCTCATTTTAAAAAACAATCATGCCAGATTGAACCAGAGTCTTTTTAGTTTAATAATAGTTATAAAATAAGGGTGGTGCCTATAGCTCAGTGGGTAGGGTGACGGCCCAGACTGGAGGGTTTGAACCCGGCCCAGGCCAGCTAAACAACAATGACAACTACAACAACAAAACAGTGGGCATTGTGGTGGGCACCTGTAGTCTCAGCTACTTGGGATGCTGAGGCAAGACTCACTTAAGCGCAGGAGTTTGAGGTAACGCCACAACACTCTACCAAGGGCGACACAGTAAGACTCTGTCTCAAAAAAAAAAAAAAAAAAGTTATAAAATAATTTATCTGATTATTTAAATAGAGTTCTTTCCGCATGTGACATTACTACTATCAACGACCTTTTAATGATAGAAGTCATAATTCTGTTGTATTCTTTTTGTATACTTTCAACTCTATAAATTTTGACTTCTTCAATATATAGATGTATTTGCACGGTTCCCAAGTGGCAAAGAGTACATGTGAACTTTTGTTTGATCTGGGTACATTTTCATCTAGGCTTTTCCAACAAAATTTCCTAGGGCAAATGAGAGCTTCTTGTTCTATTTGGCTGAGATTTTATAGTCAGTCCACTAAATTAAAATAAGCCATGATTTAAATTCCTGAGAGTGAGTGGCAGATAACCTGCTGATGCTTAACAGGGACTCACACTCTTTAATTACAAGCGAGAAATTTCCTTTCCCACACCCCTTGAACTATAATTACACATAATGAATGCTACTGTGTTTGCTAAGAACATGCCCAGAAGACACAATGGCTAATGTTCTTCAAAAAGCACCAGATCTTGACCTAAGACTAATGTTCATTATGTCATTGAACAAGTCATTGTTGAGTCCCTGCTGGGTGTAAGCTCAGCATGTTGCTGCAAAATCTCTAGTTACCAGAAGCAGCTTACTTAATATCTTTAAACGTCATGTTTTCCATCATCAAATGAGGATTTTTTTTTTAAATCCTAATACTCTTGCATGTTGTTTTGGAATATCTACATTAAAATGATTTTAATAGGTTATTATAGTTTGGTTTGTGCAGCAAGAATATCACTTATACTCCATCTCCACGTTGTTGTATGGCTTCTTAGAACAGGGCGCCCATTAAGTTTATTAAGCACATTTATGTCACTATGAACACATTTAGGGTCATAAGAAACATGACTGACATAACAAATAACAACACGATGTTTAGCATGTGAGTCCTTGGGGGATATTTGGATGGAAGCTTCAGTTTTAGATGTTGCACTTTTGTGTCAGTAGGCAGAGTAACTCAGGAAGTACTGATGAGAAAGGACCTAGGCAGAAACACATTTTGGGATATCAATGAAAGCAAGGGTGAACTTCATATTTGGAGCTTCCTGATTATTCATGTTTCAACATAAATTAAAATTTGGTTGGTTTTCAGTTCTGAGTTTGTTTGGCTTAAAGTGGATTTTGTAGTAGGGAGGAAGCAACAAAGAAATCTTACAGAAGCAGGTCAGGTCCCGCCCACCCCTCAGATCAGAGAAAATAATTTGATGGAGTTCAGATCACTTCTCCTCTACTGGCTGGCTTGGCAGTGGAATCAGAGCCAGGGAAAAGTCAGCGAGGGTTTGACTATTTAGTGTTGACTTATTTAGCTGTTTTAAAGGTGAATTATAAACAAATAAGCTTCTCACTCTACACATCATTACAATGTGGCATTATCTGACGTATATACACACATATGCGTAACTACACATGTATGGCTATGGGAAATGTGTAAAGATGCTTGCAATTCATATTCCAAAATTTAAGAAAATCAAGTTCATAAAGTTCTTTAACATAAGTATGATCTAGCTCGTAACCCTCCATTATGCATAAGTGAAAGTAATTTCTAGTAGAGGCTACATATTTTCCATACTCATTTTTGACAATAATTATAAGCGTAATAATAATAATAGGTAATACACATTGAAAACTACCATAGTCACCAACATTATTCCAGGCATTTACCATTCATGAATCTTACTATTCCTTGTAACAAAGCTATGAATTAGAAAGTACTGCATTCTCTGTTTTATAGATGAAGTACCTGATACACGAGAGGCCAAATAACATTCATCCAATATCACACAGCTAGGAAGTGATAGGGCCAGAAAAAATAGTTCCAGAGAATTACAGTAACAAAGGATTTTCATTAAGAACAAAACCAAAATTATAAAAGAAAAATCCAACTTCTTTTCAATATTCATTAGGGATAGATCATTGGTTATTTAATCTAAAACCGAGCTATATCACGGGCTATAAAGCTGTCCCAGAAAGGAAAAAGAACGATGAACAAGCCATTGGAATAATACATATATTTCTAAATAAGATGCAGCAAGAGTGGGGGAAAAGGAAAATACAAGCAAGTATTTGGGGGCAGATATTATTAGACACAGAAAACTGACCTGACATTCAAATTATTTTAAAATCAGTAGTCTCTAATTATTTACCGTTTTGTGTTTCCTATATTTATATCCCTTTATTGCATTGATATACAAGGTCTGTCTGGAAATTATCCAGCCACATAAAGTGAAGATCGGAGACTATAACGACTGGATACTTTCTGGACAGCCCTTGTATTATAAGATATGGGAAAATCTTTAGATGTCTGTTTACTTGGTTTTTCCCACTATATATTTTCTTACATTTTGATTTTCAAGCATTATGTCCCAAAGTAAAAATGTTGGCATTGATATAAACAATTATAGTTCTCCTGAGCTGGTAAAGAATTGCATTCCATATTTTCTTTTTTGAGAAAATTCTTATTTTTTACTTTCTGATCGTGTTTCTTTATTGATCAAGTACTATGCCTTCCTTTTATTTTCACAATTGAAAGTAAAATTCTTAAGATATTTCCTGCCACAAACAATCTCCTAATACATGTCGGTTATTGCTTGACAGTTGTGGTCTACAAAGGAAAGCCTGGGTGCCCAGGGTAACTGGGCGTGGCCACTAGAGGGAGTACTAAATATGTTTTGTGCATCTTAGTAATTAACATATTTAGGCAGGTGCAGGAGCTGTTTGGGAAGATGCAAAATAAGGAAATTGTGAGAACCCAGGGGAGTGAAGGATGTCAGTGTCAGGAAGCCACAAGGAGACACTGTTGGGGAGGATCCACTTGCTTTATGAGCAACCAGCAGTTGTCAAAAATAGAGCCAAATATTAGGAATAGCAGAATATAACAAAGTCTCAGACTTTTAGGAATTAAAAACAAAACAAAACAATTTATCCCTTTCTCTCCATTTTGAAATTTAGACACTTAATAAAATTTTGAAGTCTTTTAGCCTGGATCCATGATTTATACACTGTAATGGTTGCTCTGTATCATTTGTATTTGAATTATTATTCTTACCCAACAAAACAATAGAAATCCTAGGAGTGCTTGGCAGAGTATGCCTATAAAAAGCACATTTTTAGCAATAGAGATCTTTCATCAACAGAAGTGTTCATAATTACCTGTGAATTCACAGGGACAAAAATATTTTCAGGGAATGGTTGGCCACTGTTATTTCCTGCATCATCCTGGGGAAGTAAGAAACAAACGAATTACCTAACGTTAGTGCTGCTCAAGTTAGATGACTTTTTAAAAAGCACAGATTGCTGAGTCTACTCCTAGAGTTTCTGATCCGGAAAGTCTGGGGCAACGGCTGAATTTACACTTTAATATATTCCCAGGTAATGATAATGATGCTGCTGGTCAGTGAATCATATTTTTTTTTGCACCACTGCCCTTCAGGCTGCTCTGTGCCAAGCAGTTCAATCAATTAAAGGAGCAGTCTGCTGAAGCACAATCGTAGGTTTACTTCTCAAAATCATCAGGGGCACAAGAATTCTAAATCGTGCCCTTTATTTAACAGATGAGGGTCATTGGTCATGGGACTGTGATAGAGAGTGTGGCAGACAATTATCAGTCAATAACCTTTATTTTAAAAAAGGATTCAGAACACATGCTCTGTAATTATGAATCATTTATATCTTCTTCATAAATAAAAGGTTCCACATTATTTTGCATTAACCCCAAGGGGCACTCCTACCCAATTGTTGGCTTAACTCTCAAGTTTACCTTTCAATTATTTTTCCCTAATCTTGGAACAAAAAATATTTCCTTTCTCCATTTTAAATAAAAGGTCTTTGACATTTTGGCATTTCTGCATCACTGCTGCTTTCTCCACTCTAATTAAAAGTATTATGCACAGCGTACTTAATGACTTTTTCACAATCATAATTATCACTGATTTTCTTAGCAAGTATTTAGGAAATTTGTATAATTATCTTGAAAACTAAGTGCTTGTTTTTTGTCATTATTTAACAGTGGGTTATATATGGTCTTTGTTTATTTGATTATGAAAAATATGATTGTCTCTGAGTTTTATGTTTCCCAGTACATACATAAACCCATGGTTCATTTTAATTTTATTTCATACTCTAGATTGTTTTCAGGTCGGATTTTCCTTCTTTTTTTTTTTTTTTTTTTTTTTGCAGTTTTTGTCCAGGGCTGGGTTGTTTGAACCCACCACCTTCAGCATATGGGGCCAGAGCACTATTCTTTTGAGCCATTGCTCTCATGTTTTCCTTTTTTTAGAAAATGACCCATAATATTTTACCTTTCTTACTTTGTCTTCAAACCTGTACACTTTTACTTAACATTGTTCGTATTGGAGCTCCTTTAAAAAATTCTTCATGAGTTTAGAAGCAAAATAAAACTGAAGGTGGTGCCAATATTTCAAATGTTTCCCCTTCAGATTTAATCAATTTGGTGAGGAGAAATAGCTGTCACATTATTAATTAGTATCATATAACAAATAAAATTGTTTGCAAGAGTCCATTAATTTTTATCTATTTTTTTCCTGACATTGAGAATACAGCTCAACGTTTCTCCTCCTTTGATCTAATTGGTCAATCAATTTACAAGTTAAATAACATCAATGGAGGCAAGAACTTATTCTAGTGCTAAATCATTGGAACATGCTTTTAATTCCTGTTGTCTAAGATGAACTCCAAGCCATGGCTTCTAAATTTTAAATGCTAATTTTCTAGTTCCAGTAACAATATCTAAAATGTAATTTTTAATCACAAAACCTAGGAACTATAACGAGATATTTCATGTAAGCATATGCTTATTTATCTAGCTGTATTTGTTTTTCTTACAGCTTAGCAATCTACCCTGTGGAAAGTAATACCCACTGATTCATTTTATTATATGTAATCACTTAATTTTGTCACATAAAATTACTTGGCTCATCCACTCTATCTTATAAATATACCAACAAATGCAAAATTTGTAACACGTTATGAAAGTTATTTTTAATTTTGGAGCAGGTTACTTTACTTCATTTTATAATTGATTATGAAATAATTTAAAACTTTCAGAAGGATTTTGAGAACTATACAAATATTCCCACATGTTCTAATTCCCTGAGTGTTAACATGTTATCCCCTCTCACTTCTCTCTCTTTCTCCTTCCCACTCACAAAGCTGTTAACATATTTATTGTCCATTATTCCCAAACACACTGATATATTTCCCATAAACAAGGACACTATTATCCACCATACTACTCAGTCTTCCCAGGCAAGAAATAACATCAATAGCACATGGCCATTCAGGTCACAGAACCCAATTAAAAGGCACGTACTGCATTATATTATCATATCTCCTCAATCTCCTTCATCTTGAAATTTTCTTTAGTTTTTTCATGTTTTGCCTAATGCATGCAGTTGTAATTATGTAAAATGACCATCCTTCAGGGTCCATCCAAAGTTTCTGTTTGACCAGGCTCAGACCACTTATCCTGAACTAGAAGATCGTTCAAGTGACGTGCTTTTCCCAGAGCATGAGATCAGGGAGCAAATCATGTTGACCAAGGCCCTTGCCACTTACGTTAATCTTGATCATCCAGACAAGTAGTTGTCTGCCAGGTTTCTTTACCAAAGACTGTGTTTCCCTTTTTGATGATTTTCTGGAATGACACTATAAGACAATGCCAATATCCTGTTCCTAATTCAACTTACTCTCCAGCCTCAGCAGCCACTAGAAACTCCTGAATATCATCACTATCACAGGTGGTAAATAGGCAAGCGCATTTTGGTGGTCAAATTTTTCTGGATTTAATCAGTGAAAATTTTCAAAATGGCCCTGTGTCCTTTTGACATGGTCTCATCTTCCTTGAACATTTTTTGGGGAGGGGGCATAAGATATTCTGGGTTCATCTTGTACTTTTTATGACCCAGCTCTAGGGTCAACCACTTTTCTAAGGAATCCTGGTTCTTTTTAGTGGAGGATAGTATTTAGAAAAAAAAAAAAAAAAAAGTCTTAGTAACTCAGGATGCTCATTGCTCACAGGGCACTTTTGCTCCTAGGCCTTTCCAGTAGAGAGAAATAAGAAAACACACACAGCTTTACAAGGTTTGGCAGAAGTAGCACCTTTTTTACGCTTGAGTGTGATGTGCTACAGAATTACATACAAATAATGCAAATTAAAAATAATGGCAAAAAATGCACCGTTTCTATGAGCTGGGAATCTATACTGATCTTTCATTAAAAATCATAAGCATAGAATTCTGCAACATAACAATATCACACTCAAGCTTAAAAGGGTGTTACTTCTGCCAGACCCTGTACATGTACTTTAAAACATCTGTTTCCATCCCTACCTTCAATTCTGATTCGGTCACTCCAGATTATTTTTATATTTGTAAATCACTTCCTGGCACCCACTAGTCTCAATATATTCTCCGTTTATCACCTGCCACTCTACTGACGCCTCCTCATTTCTCAGGGACTCTGCAGCCTCTCCTGACCCAAATGCTGCCACCACCTCCACTCGCGGTCATCTCTGCTGCCACTTCCTTGTCTTTAGGAATTGTTGTCACCTCCCCACAGCCATCCACCCTGCCCTGCTGCTGCCTCCTCAGCCATTATGATGCTGTCATCTCTGTGTGCTCATCCCCCTCAGTCCTTTTAAACATTTGACAGCCTAATCTTCTGTACCGCCAAGAAAGCTAGACTTACTGTGAAAAGTAACCTTACACGGTGAGCAGTGCCAAGGCAAATGTTATTTCAGTAGACTGAGAAATTAAAGATGATTTAAAGATGATAAAAACAGCTAGAGTGCAAGTGATGTTAGAAACTTTATGACGTTCGGTTTCTGCCCCTCACGTCTCCCAAGTTAGCAATTATCATGTTGCTCTCCTCCATGTACACACTCCATTGATTGCCTGCCAACAGCATTCAGCACTGCTAACCACTCCTTCTAGAAAAAGCTCCTGTCCATTTCCTCCTATGTCACTGCTCGTGAAGTGTAAAGAAATCAGGACTTTTCCCAACAAGTGCAACATCCAGAGGAAGTTGACAACGTGCTGGGAATGATAAAGTGATTCACATAAACTTAATTCCAAAGATGCAGGAAACTCAAGTCAAAGATAAAAGAAGACATGTCCTTCAAAATATCCTTTGATAGAGTTATAGGAACTCTGCTGATATGATGGAGACTTCTGTCAATTTACTGTGATATATATTTTTTCATCTTGAACTCTGAAACCTTCATGTCTATGAAGTTTATTTCTTTTAAATAACATATATGTGGGACTGTCTTGTGTCAAGTTTGATCATCTCTACTTGAACTTAACATACTTGGTCCATTTGCATTTAATACAGTTATTGGTGTTTAGCTTTAACCCTACTCTGTTGGAGTTTAATTTCTCTATTCACTGACTTTGTTCCTCTTATCCTTTCTTCACTCTTTTGAGTACATTGAGTGGGTTTGTTTTTTTTTTTTTTTTTTTTTAGAATTCCATTTTACCTTATCTTTTTAGATACGCTTTGTGGGATTTGTTATTATTTGTTCTTCAGATTATAAAACACAACTTTAATTATCACTAGTTGCTTTAAAACATTGTTTCTTTTAAAAATGTAGGAATCTTGTAACATCAGAACATCAGACATTCAAATACCATCTTCCACCCTTTGAGCTTTTGTCATGTTTTCGCATCTACATACACTATAAACGGCACGTTATATGCTTAGTATTTCCTATTTAAATAGTTTCTTAAAGAGACATATTCACACACACACACACACACACACACACACACACACGTTGTTTTCTGTTTGTTTTTACAAGGTTCTTGGTATTTCATTCACATTCGCTCTTCCTGCGATTCTTCATTCCTACCTAAAATTTCTGCTTTCTATGTATGTCTTTTCCTTTTTGGTTAAGACATTTCCTCAGCATATTTTGTAGTTGTATGTCTTGTTAAGACAAAATCAGTTTCTGTTGGCTAAAAATATCTTTATATTGCCTTCGTTTTTGAAGACTATTCTGCCTGATACGAAATTCTAGTCTAATAGGGCTTTATGCCCCCCCCCCCCCTTTTCATACATTAGAGACGTTCTGTCATCTTCCGGCCTGTGTGTCCTGGTGAGGTCAGCCGTATCCCCATTGCTGTTTCCTGTCTGTACTGTAGCTTTCTGTTTTGACTTCTTTCAGAACCCTGTCTTCATCTTCATTTGGGACAATTTTTTTATGATGTTCCCATTACTGGTGCTTTTTGTATTTACCCCATTTGGGATTGTCTAAACATTTTGGATCTGTGTTTAATGTATTTTATTAAGTTTAAAAAGAATTTAGCTATTTCCTATTAAATTATATCTTTTATGACATTTTCTCTACTTTTTTTCCTTTCATAGCCCCTAATGGTCTGCATTCCAGATTTTATGATATTGCTCCTATAATTCTTAGACATCCTGTTTATCTCTTCACTCCATTTCTTTGCTTTGTGTTTTACTTTGAGTCATTGATATTGACCTGTCTCAGACTCCCTGAATATTTCTCTTGCTGTATTCAGTCTGTTGAAGAGTCGATAAAAAAATCATTTTTTGATGTCATATTTCTTATTTCCAGAATTTGTATTTGCTTCTTTTTAATAAGTTCTGTCTTTTTGTTGCTTCAATGCATGGTGTTCACTGTTTCTACTAGATCCTTTACTATATTTATTGTTGTTAGGCTGAAGTACTTACAGTACTTGTCCACCGGTGTGTCTGTCTTTATTGCCATTTTTGTCTCTTGATAAAGTATTATATATATTTTCTTGTTCAGATTTCTCATACTTTTTTGAGTTTCAAAATGAAATATAATACTAGAGGTTAATGTAAATAATATTTATAACCAGAGACAGGTGTGCCTTTTTTTCCCCAAAGGCTACAAATTTATGCATATGTGGCAAGGGATGGGTAATTAATTGTAGTTTTTATAAAGTTAGAATTGGACAATATGGGGGCTTTAGTTGGATTCTATTTACCACAGACTTCAAACTACTTTTGAATGATCTGATTCAGACAGAATCAGAAGTTTCCCCTAGACAGGGCATGGGTTCTTGGTACCTTCAACCTTTTTTCATTTTTCTTCCCCTCCCCTCAGCCTTCAACAAATCTCTGCAATTGAATTTCAGAGGGATCTCTGTTATCTGCACTTTCCTAACCTAAACTTGACTTGCTACCCCAGAAGTAGCCAACTGCTGCCTCATACTCAGTGTAAGATATAGAATGCCTGGATAATTTCTCTCATCTCTTATTCTAGTTTATTAGTGCTGCTATAACTACCACAAATTTAAGTGACTTACAACAACACAAATTTATTACTTTACAGTTCTGAAGGTCATAAACCAGTAGAGCTCTGAAAATAGGTTTCACTAAGATAAAATAAAGATGTCAGCAGAGCTACATTTCTTCCTGAGACACTAGAGGATAATCTATTCCCTTGCCTTTTTTAGATTTTAGGGGCCATGTGCATTTCTTAGCCCATAAGCCACTTGCATCTTAAAGCCCACAAATTGCATTAATACAAACCTTTGCCCCCTTTCTGAGATTCTGACACTCCTGCCTCCTTCTTTCAACTATATGGACTCTTGTGAAGACACTGGACATACCTGGATGATCCAGGACACACTCCTTATCTCAATATAATCAACTTAATCACATCTGCAAAGTCTCTTTTGCTAGGTAAAGTAATATAGTCACAGGTTCTGTGAAGATTAGAAGATTAGAAGCTAGGCGTCTTTGGGAAACCATCATTCTGCCAACCCCAGGCCCTCTGTCACTGCACCTCAGGAACGTCTCTTCTCACCTGTCTGGCTCTTCCTCAAGCCACAGAGGTCCTGCTGCAGCATAGTCAGCACAAAATTCAAGTGTCTCTAGGGTTGGTGATTCTGTGCCTGACCTTACATTCCATTGATTCCCACACACCTGTGCCTCAGGGGTGTGTGGGGTTCTCTCTCAACTTCCCTGCCACTTTCCAGTTGAACATGGCCTCTGCTTCAGACTCTGCTTCCATAAAATCCAGAATACCTATAAGGTTTCTCTCCGTTCATCTAGGAGGCCTTAGACTTTGCAGGCAATGAATTCCTGTACCACACTGGTACTTTTCTGTCACCTCTCCTGTTACATCTCTAGCACAAATAGCTGCTGTTTTACTCTCTTTCAGGGGCCAGAGTATTCATGGGGAGGTCTGTTAATTCAGGCCATCTGATGTGCATGTACCATAAAAGTCTGCCAATTCTACTGCATCTAATCTTTTCTACATGCACTTGGCTAATGTCCACTGGATAGAGTTGTGGGTAAGGGCAGATTCTCCGTGCTCTCAGGCAGGGTTCACAGACATGCCAGCACACTCCCAGTCTTACAAAGAGTTCATCTGCTACTCTGTGACCCCCTTAATGGCTGCATATTTCTCCTCTCGCCTCTACACTAATAATGAGAGCTGAACCAGTCTAGTTTTCCCTAAGAGGGGCTTGTCACCTTCTGAATCTTAGTTTATGAGGTTACTGTGTGAACTCAAGTCTCTAATAATACCTTAAAACCCTTTTTTTTTTTTTTCCTGGTCTATCAGTAGAGTGGGGCAATATTCTGCTGTTACTTTATACACAAATCTAAGTGGAAGCAGAACTTTTTCCACTTTAAATGGAACTGTGAAAGGCAGAACAAAGCCATCGACACTGACATGTGGGTTAAAATTGGGGCTTGTGCAGGATCATTTTAAACTCTAGTGCTAAAGCCGTCTGCATCTCAGACTACATTACTACTTAATATTTGATCCAATATTTTATACTCATAAATTGTTGTTAAATTATGAGATAAAATGGAAAGGCTAAATTTACACAATCTTGATTGTGCTTATCTACCAAATAAAACCTTTAAATCTAAAGAAACATTTAACTTTCTTACCTAGCTGAGCTTTGAAGCCTTCATCGTTGGCATTCTTGATTAGAAGTTCCAGGTAGTAAGCCTGACATTACTTACAGTTGCGGAGTAATTGCACTAAGTTTCTATATTTTTTTCTTTTTTTTTACTTATAGATTTTTATTTAGGAAATTATCTTATAAACCATTCAAAAATCACATGACCTGTACTGATTATATTTAGAAATACAAAATAATTTATCAGTAATAATACTAATCAAGATTATATGTAAAGAATATAATGTCAGGAAAAGAATATAGCAATCTAACACAAGATATTACAAAATCTGGTAAACCAGAACTATTAAAATTATCTATTTTTCAATGGATATAATTTTCTTACCTCTCAATTTTATTAATAAAACATGTCAAATGGTTTATGAAACTAGTGTATGATGCCCGATGATCATATCAATGTACACAACTATGATTTAATAAAAAAAAATAAAATAAATAAAAAAACTTGATGTTGTATAGGCTTCAATGGCATTTTAAAATCATTTTTTAATTAAAAATGCATACATGAATATGTGTATAGTTTAATAATATAATATTTCCCCTGGCTTCTAGTATCAAATTATCAACCCTGTAAACACTGTCTCAAAATAAGGGGATAATATTTCACGTGGAGAAAAAAACAAACACAGCAGAGTAGGTTGCTGCCCCAATAATAATCAGAGTGATATCACAATGGATTACTTGACTTTGCATGATTTTATGTTCTTAAAATATTTTCTGCACTATAGTCTCACATCGATTACTTGAGATTGCATCATATTACTTTTTATATTATGGCTGTTTCTTTTTTATTTATTTATTGCCCAGGTTTGAGTGTTGTGTCATCATCATAGTTCACAGTAACCTCAAAGTCTTGGGCTGAAGTGATTCTCTTGCCTCTGCTTTTCCAGTAGCTGCAGCTACTGATATAATTAAATTATATATATTTTCACACTGGGTCAAGCACATTGACTACAGGTGAGCCCTGAAATGCCCAGCTAGTTTTTCTACTTTTAACAGACATGGGTCTCACTCTTACCCTGGCTGGTCTTGAACTTTTGAACTCAAGCGATCCACCAGACTCAGTCTCCCAGACTACAAGGATTACAGGTGCGAGCCATCCAGAATACTATTGTTTGTGCTAGACTTTTTTTTTTATTGTTAAATCATAGCTGTGTACATTAGTGCAATCGCCTGTACCCATTCTAAGATGCACCATAGATGTGGCCCCACCCATTACCCTCCCTCCACCAAAACCTCCCCCCTTCCTTCCCCTTCCTTGGCCCTTTCCCCATAGTCTTGTGCTATAGTTGGG
>CAUYPK010153232.1:0-13369 GCA_963574355.1 Loris lydekkerianus
AATATTTTATGAGGAGGACTCCCCAGGCAATTGAAGCAGTATCAAAAATACACTACTGGGACCTGATCAAAGTAAAAAGCTTCTGCACAGCCATGTACATAGTAAGTAAAGCAAGCAGACAGCCTTCAGAATGGGAGAAAATATTTGCAGAATCCACAGAGAACACAAACGTATTAGCAAGAAAAGAACACGTGATCCCATCTCAGGGTGGGCAAGGGACTTTAAGAGAAACTTTCTAAAGAAGACAGATGCACAATCTACAAACACATGAAAAAAAGCTCATCATCCTTAATCATCAGACAAATGCAAATCAAAACTACTTTGAGATATCAGCTAACCCCAGTAAGAGTAGCCCACATAACAAAATCCCAAAACCAGAGATGTTGGTGTGGATGTGGAGAAAAGGGCACACTTCTATTCTGCTGGTGGGAATGCACACTAATACATTTCTTCTGGAAGGTTGTTTGGAGAATACTTAGAGACCTAAAAATAGACCTGCCATTCAATCCTATAATTTCTTTACTAGGTTTATACCCAGAAGACCAAAAATCACAATATAACAAAGACATCTGTACCAGAATGTTAATTCATAATTGCTAAGTCATGGAAGAAGCCCAAGTGCCCATCGACCCACAAATGGACTAGCAAATTATGGTACATGTATACCATGGAATATTATGCAGCCTTAAAGAAAGATGGAGACTTTACCTCTTTCATGTTGACATGGATGGAGCTGGAACATATTCTTCTTAGCAAAATATCTCAGGAATGGAAGAAAAAGTATCCAATGTACTGAGCCCTACTATGAAGCTAAATTATAGCTTTCACATGAAAGCTATAATGCAACTATATCACAAGACTATGGGGAAACTGCCAAGGAAGGGGAAGGGAGGGGGGAGGTTAGAGTGGAGGTGGGGCCACACCTATGGTGCATCTTAGAATGGGTACAGGAAAAAATTACTAAAGACAGAATACAAATGCCTACATACAATAACTAAGAAAATGCTCTGAAGGCTACGTTGAACAGTTTGATGAGAATATTTCAGATGGTATACGAAACCAGCACATTGTACCCCTTGATTGCACTAATGTGCACAACTATGATTTAACAATAAAAGAAAAAACAAAAACCTAATGCTAAAATTTTTCCCACTTTAAACAAATCTGATCTTAAATACAAATAAATTATAAAGTGTTTACTGAATGGATGTAGGGAGTTTACTTTTTTTTTTTTTTTTTTTTGCAGTTTCTGGCCGGGGCTGGGTTTGAACCCACCACCTCCGGCATATGAGGCTGTGCCCTACTCCTTTGAGCCACAGGTGTCACCCGGGTAAGTTTACTTTTTATAAATAAAATCATATTGAAAATGCAATTTTGGGAGTTATCCATTTAAAAGAACTCTGCAGTAAGCCCCTTTTAAAAGTAACAAATGAATATTTGCAAACATCTTTATTTTTTAGGCAATTTCCCAAATATGTCCTTTTAAAAAGATAGTACTGGGTAATGTTAAAGATATTTTTAAACTTTTTAAAGATTTTTTCTTTTAATTATTATGGGTACATAATACAGTACAATCTCTCTAAGTTGACCATCTAAGAGACTATAACAATCTGTTCAACATATGGAGGCAGTCAACACAAGGAACTAGGCCTTAGAACATGCGGTGCATATTTGGTCTACAAAAATTAGGTCAACTTAAGGAGATGATCAATATAGAGGGGTGGTCAACTATGGAGGTTCTACTTAAGATTTATTTATTTATGGATTATTTGTGATATTGTGATATAAGCATACAATGTGTAATGACCAAATCAGGGGTATATCTTTCACCTCGAATGTTTATCATTTCTCTGTGTTAGGACCATTCCAATTTCATTCTTTTAATTAATTTGAAATCTACAATAAAGTATCGCTAACTGTAGTCGTGCAATTGTGCATCCAAAACACCAGACATCTCCTTCCTTATATAGTTCATTTTTCAAAAAATTTAAGGAAGCTAAAAGTATTTGAATATACAATAGTTTTGGGGGAAAAAAAAAAGAAAGAAAGAAAGAATGTGTACCAAAGGATCTTTCAAGAGACTGCTGGGAGGAGAGCTTACTATAATATATTATATACAGTAAAACTATTTCTGAGTAATTTTCAAAACAAAGAAATGAGTTAAAATATTTTTCAGAATCTTACACTCTTACCTTTCAGAATTTCTCAAACACCTACCTTCGACCTCAAAGAATTCCGAAACACTTTACCTCAATATTCTACAGCCTCTCTGAAGTAAACTATAGCATTGTTTTCTTGCTATGGAGAACAGTCTATAAATCAGTCAAGAACATTTATTAAAAACCCTCCATTCACAGATGCACATACTGGACACCTTGGGGGTTATACAGGAAGTCGAAAACATAGTGCCTGACCCCAAGGCAGACATGGTGGAGAAAAGACCAACACAAATCATAAAAGAGTAATAATATCACATTTCCTTTATTTTACTCTGGAGAAGATGATGTGAACACAGATTACTTGGACACTGCTTACTTCAACTTTTCATTAAAAAAGAAAAGTGGACAGGAGAACAAAGAAATAAAAATAGGAACAGAGGTGATATACGGTGAAGTTAAAAAAAAAAAAAAATAGCAAAGAAATACAGACACCCAGGATGCCTAGAAGTATTATGACCACCTAACAAAATGATAGTCTCAGGTCTTATTTTTCCTCGCTCCCTGAAAACTGCCAGACTATAATAGAAGGACCAATGGGGACAGAAGCTCCTTCCTTTTAAAATCTCTATCTACAATGCTTTATAATAAGACACATATGTGAAATTCCAGAAATTGGAAGTACAAAACATTTTATTTACATACTGTGGGGTGGCCACTGACAATTTTTAGAAGGTACAGTGCCATCTCCAAAAGGCCCGGTTACCAATCTGCAGAGTGGACCTATTCCCCAACTACAGAAGGAACATAGCCTTTCCATAGGCTCTTTTACTCATGCACTACCAGTGAAGTATCATGTCATTTGTCTACCTGTTGCAATAACTGCCAGGAAAACACAGTTTGAAACAAACAATTCAAATGGTAAATAACCAGAATTTTGTGAATGAGAATATTAGTCTCTTCAGTTGCTGCATTAAATGATTACTTACTAAAATGTCAAGTGTGGGAAGTGATGCTTCTAGCACTTTATGAAAATGCCAATTTGAAAGAGATTTTCAACAAAAGGTAGGTTTCAAGCAATAGAGTTTTACAAAAGACTGGAGAGGTGACTCATTTCTAAGAGTCACTTTGATAGTGCTTCTTTACACTCAAATGTAATCTCTCTGAAAATTGTATTCACTGGTTCTTAGGGCCTTATGGAACAAGTTTAATTTCTTTTCAAAATCATAGCTCTTCAATTACATGTACTTGAAGGAGTCCTCATGACCTCTCAAATCCACCATAAATCACCTTGTGGCTAATCTCATCTAATTTGGTCACAATTTCTTTTATCATTTGGTTCTCTCCTCTCTGAATCTGTACCACTTTTTCCATTGCCCTCTTTAAGGATACCTAGAACTAAACATAAGATTCCAGGTGTACTCTAAGAGCAAAGAAATAAGAAAATTCATGCTTCTGTTTTAGAAACTAAACTTGTATTGATAAATACCACTGCAAATTGAGACACTTTTTTGGCAGCCTCATCACCAGTGACTCTTATTACACCTCCTAACTAACAAAGCCCAATACTTTTATGTACACACTACTGCTAAGCTATATATCCCACATTCTTAAATCAGGATAACAAATTTCAAAATCCATTTCAAGATTTTTTAATTAATAATATTTTAATTTTGTTAGATTTCCCTATTTATAGCCTATGATAATATTCTTAGATTCTATTCCAATTGGGTGGGTGGGGGGGGCTCCTAACTTTAAGACATAAACAGATTGGTTAGGCATGCTCCTTCCTACCTGGAACTCATCATTATTCTTAATAATTAAATTAATAATTAACAAATTAAAACTAACCTTGATATTTATTTATTTCCCATACATACAAGATAGTACCATTTCAACATGAGATCAATATAAAAATTATTAGTGAGTTGTTTTTTTTTAATATGGAACGCTTCACGAATTTGCATGTCATCCTTGCACAGGGGCCCTGCTAATCTTCTCTGTATCGTTCCAATTTTAGTATATGTGCTACCAAAGCCCAGCACTATTAGTGAGATATTTTACATTCTTTTTAATACTAATACTTTAGAATCTGATGAGTATTTTCACACTTAGAGCATATCTCAGTTCAGATTAACCACACTGCAAATACTCCCCTGCCACATGTTAGTAGCAACTCCACTGACAGCACAGAGCTAGAGGAAACACCAACTAGGAAAGAAGAGAACAAAGAGAATGAAGGGAAAGTAAGAACACAGTGTCATCACCTTTCCACGACCACCTCCTTGTAAAATACCCTGACTACTTCACAAGGCAACAGTGATGTTACTATATATATATATATATTGGTTTTCATCCACAGTTCAGGCCCAGATTTCTGACTGTTATCTGAAAGGGAGGAGGACAGTTTGGGGCCCTAAGATCTGACATTACCTCCAGGAAGATGGTGTCACAATTCAAGTAGAGGATACACAGTGGCTATCTACAGCTTCATGTAGGGGGGAAACCCTTCCATTTGGTCATAGAACTCTTTGTGACTGTTGTGGTGTGAGATAGAGGGAAAAGGAAAAACAGGGTTTGGATGTTCTTTCTACACAGCAGCACATTCTGATGCTGGGCAGGTACCAGTTGCTGGAAAAAGTTCTTTCTGACTTTGAAAAATCACTTCTGTCCACTAACACTATTTTTACCCTAAGCATTTCTTCTACATGACAGTCCCTAAGTCATCCACAAATGACTATCACATCTTTTTATCTTCTCTTCTCCAAGTTAAACATGCCTAGTTCTTTCAGTGGTTTACAGTAAGAGAGTTTTCAGGAAATTAACCTACATGATTCTTAGATATTTCAGGGAATCTGTGTTGCTGATTCTTAGAAACTTACACTAATTAAGAAAAGGGTATAATGTCCTATCTTTATGTTTTAAATGAACTTGTAACCTGATGTTTTTATATACTTATTTCAGTGCATAAAATAACAATATTTTAAGCCAAATGCTATAAATTAGCATTACTTTATTGAGCAATAAATATTCTATGCAGAAACTTTCAGTCTTAGTAATTTTCTAATGCATATTCACAAACTGTTTCATTAGTGCAATTTATTAACCATTCGTTTTTAAGGACCACAATGCATCTGACACTATAAAAAGAAAGTAAACTTTCTTAACCTTCCATGACTACTGCTGTAGTTTTAAAAGTAGTGCGAAATTAAATATAATTTTTAAACAAATCAGTAATGATTGCTGTCATGAAATAGCAAAAAAAAAAAAAAAAAAAAAAAACTGGAAAAACAAAAATAAGGGAAAATTTACTAAATAAGTTTGATTTTTATACATACACATACACCCCAATTTAGGTGTAACCAATAGAATGCTATGTATTTATATTTCTTATTCTATGAACTAAATACCATGATGAGATGGATAAAAAGTTGGTTTAAATGTACAGAGTAAGTGTGCATATACAGAGAAGAGAAAGAGACACTGCCATTTGGAAGTAACTATGAAAAAACCCTGAGATGTGAAACAAAAATGGTAATTCATTATACTATACATGAAGATAAAGAGCTGGGTTAAACTGGCAGGATAAAAAGACTTTTTCTTGGGGCCTAGCATGGTGGTTCACGCCTGTATTCGTAGCACTCTGGGAAGCTGAGGTGGGTGGATGGCCTGAGGTCACCGGTTTGAGATCAGCCTGAGCAAAAGCAAGACCCCCATCTCTAAAAATAGCTGGTATCGGTGGCGGGTGCCTGTAGTCCCAGCTACCTGGGAGGCTGAGGCAAGAGACGGCTTGAGCCCAAGAGTCTGAGATTGCTGTGAGCTATGCCACTGCACTCTACCGAGGGTAACAAAGGGAAACTCTATCTCAAAAAAAAAAGACTTTTTCTCATTTGCTAAAGATAAAATTTTCATTTATTAATTCACCCAGTCTCTCAACAAATATTACTATATATACTATGTTAAGTAGTGTCAGTGATTTAAAATAAAATCACAAATGGATTTAAAATCATTACATAAAATGTTTTTGGAGAACAGGATACAGTCTCAAAGTATCACCCCCAAAGATTACTAATTAATTATAATAAAAATGTATTTTTATAATGAAAAAAATCTGGCAGACACCACCTTAATTTAACCAAGTGGTGAAACTTAGCAGCACTAACAATAAAACAAACAACATTGTGGATCTTATTATGTCTAGACTAGAAAAACAGTAAATGTGAATATGGACCATGTATAAAGTACTACTGTATCGATATTAAATTTCTTGAGTATGACAGTACCATTGAGTTTTTATAGAGGAAAAATGCCCCTTTCCTGGGAGATAATATCATTTAGGAGCGAAGTCTGAAAATGTTTGCAACTTACTTTAAAATGGTTCAGGAAAAAGATTAAAATCTAGATAGATATCATGTAACTATGTAACATTCTCTGCACATGTCAGTAGGGAAAGAGATTAGAAAAATATGGCAAAATGTTAAGATGTAATGAATTAAGGGTTTAAAGACATTCATTGTATAATTCTTTCAAAAATTTTATAGGTAAATGTTATCTTTTAAAATATCAATTTGAGAGAACAAAATAGAACAAGGTAAACATTGATTAGTAACACAAGAAATAGATAAATAGGGTTAGTGCCCGTATACAGTGGTTACGGCATCAGCCACTTACACAGAGGCTGGTGGGTTCAAACCCAGCCCAGGCCAGCTAAACAATGACAACTGCAATAAAAAATAGCTGGGCATTGTGGCAGGCACCTATAGTCCAGCTACTTGGGAGGCTGAGGCAAAAGAATCACTTAAGCCCAAGAGTTGGAGGTTGCTGTGAGCTGTGACACCAGAGCACTCTACCGAGGGTGACAAAAAAAAAAAAAAAAAAAAATCCAACTATCCAGGACAAGAAATATACATGCCATGAAAATTCTGGAGGAATTAGTAAGGACTCTAACAGATGAATGACTTCATTGAAGAAGAAGCACTTGAGTTGGGTGTTAGACAACAAAAACATCTCTGAAAGGAAAAAAGTTATAAAATACATTAAAATATTCCTTTAGAAAAGGTGAAGCAATATAGAATATATACTAAGAAATAAGGAAAGACAGAGAAAGAGAGAGAAGGATTTGAAAATGAGGATCCGAAGGAAACATCATGAGAAAAGTAGAGTGGCAGAAAACCCAGGGGTTTATCTACCTAGGGAAATTGGTTCCCTGCTACATCCCACCCCAGAGATCACCTGCAGCTATGAATTCCGGTACACCACAGTTTCTCAATCTTGGTGCTATGACATTTGAGGATGGATAATTCTTTGCTGTAGGGGCTACCCCATGAACTGTAGTCTGTTTAGCAGCATCCCTAGCCTCCACCCACTACATGCCAGCCAGTAGCACTCTTTCCTTCCCCCAGTTGTGACAACCAAAAAGACTCAAGATATTGCCAAATGGTCCCTAGAGAGCAAAATAACCTCCTCCTCGCCCCAAATCCCACCTTCAGTTAGGAAAGAAACACTGATATAAACCAGTGGCTGGCCAGCGCAAGTAAAGGTATCTGTCTGCCTACAGGCATTCTCTGCCTTAGAAAGTACAGCCTGTGCAAAAAAAAAAAAAAAAAAAACCTTTAGTACTTGAAAGTGAATGAGACCGGGAAGGAAGGATGAGAGTGGCTGTACAAGCAATTTCCATGCTCCTTTCTGAGACAATGAAGTGAGTTTTATATCTGAGGGGTTGTAAACAGGATTCAAGTCTATCTGCCCACTGCGATTGCCTACTCATTAATGCATCCTGTATTGGCGTTTCTCCCTCCCTTGTCTCTCTTTCCTACTCCTATAGTGCTTCCAGGAATCACCCTCCACACCCAGTGAACTACACGTACCCAAATCCTTGTCTCAGGGTTTGCTATTTCAGGAACCGAACTAAGGCGGGAAGTTTGGCTAGTCAAGGAAGGTATGTATGTTCTTCTTGAAGAAATGGAATGTTTGACATCTAACCACTGCTGCATGTGATTTTTCAAAATCACATCTCTGACAGTTCTGCTCATTCAATGACAACTCCTCAAGAAGGTACCATTTAGTTTGGGCCACTAAAGATCAGTGCCGTGACACAGGGCTTCAGTACTTCTATTTCTAATCCACAACTAGTAAAGGAAAGCAGCAGTACTTGTGCCCAAGAGGCAAACAAGGGAGCAAAACACCGAATAAACAAAACTACTTAAAACAGAGGAGAATTTACCTGTCCCAATTTAATAGTGAGTACACGTGGTGTTTGTTTTTCCATTCTTGTGATACTTTGCTTAAAAAAATGGTCTCCAGTTCCATTTAGGTTGTTAAAAAGGCTGAGTAGGACAACATAGTATACATATGCCACAATTTTATTAATCCATTCATGTATTGATGGGTTGATTCCACATCTTTGTAACTGTGAATAATGTTGTAATAAATATTCAAGTGTACCTGTCTTTTTGATAAAATGCCTTTTCTTCCTGTGGGTAAATACCCAATAAATTAATTAATTAATAAAATAAAACAAAGAATGGCTCAAGCTGTTAAAGCTGCCTAATGTGCCAACTTGATCAAAGTTACAGCCTGAGCCCTAAGTTGGGCTCAGCAACTCACTGCACACAGCCTGACATTTTTACGAAGTGTAACAACTTCTTACAACACTTACAGATGGTGGAAGGTAAGGGGAGAAAGTGTAAAAAGACTAGCCAGAGGCCCGAGTAAAAAATGAGCTTGAAACATCTGGCTATGCCGAGTATCAAAGGCTTTGGAGGCCATCATGAAGAGGGTCCCACAAGATAAATGTGGGTCAAGGGTCAAGTTAAGCATTAAGATTAATAAGCATAATAGAATAACTCACAAAATGATTTTACCCCCATGAATTAATGATACTTTAAAAAGTCAACAGTCACCTTTAGAAGATACAAAGGTACCTACACATTCTTTCAACCAGGGGAAAAAAAATAATTTATCCTATCCTTCCTAAAGGAATTGTACGCAGGATTACCAGTTGATCATGAAAAACCTCCCTTTATAGATGTATTCCAGAATAAATAACAAAGAGATGATAGAATGTCATCATTTTGCAACTCTTAACAAATTAATGGATCGAAGCAAAGATCACTAAAGCCTGCTACAACAAAAAACAATCAGACGTTATTGGCCTCCTAATGAAAGAATATGTTACATTCTAGAACACTCTTGCCAAAAATATAAACATGAACATAAGTAAGCCTCTAGATCAAACTACCAATTCATACAGGAGATACAGAAGCAAAAAACACATTAAATGATACTACAGGGGTGAAATTATCAAAATTCACACAGCAGAAAACTGTGGAACAAATGGCCTAGTTTCTTCACAGATAAATTTCAAAAAAAAAAAAAAAAAGATAAGGACAAAGAAAAAATTGCAAGGAGGAGGAGAAAAAGAAACAGACAGATGAAGAAAATGAGGAAAAACAGGAAGAAAAAAAAAGTTGGAAAAATGAAAAAGAAAACAAGAAAAGGAGTATCAGTCTATTACATGTTTAAGCTATCAGTATCCAAACAAACTATAAAGCACACACACAAACATTTCACAAATTTATGTGTGTACATATACATCGTGTCTGTGTATATATGTCAAGCAGGAAAATTTGAATACTGACTTATAATGAAATCTGTAAGAATTAACATTGATTTTTTAGAGTGTATCAATAATATTAAGTTAAATTTAAAAAGAGAGTCCTGGGCAGGCGCAGTGGCTCACACCTATAATCCCAGCACTCTAGGAAGCTGAGGCAGATGGATAGCCTGAGCTCACCGGTTCAAGACCAGCCTGAGCAAGAGTGAGACACTGTCTCTAAAAATAGCCGGGCACTATGGGAAGTGTCTTTAGTCCCAGCTACTCTGGAGGCTAAGGGAAGAGAATTGAGAATTGCTTAAGCCCAAGAGTTAGAGGTTGCTGTGAGCTATGATGCCAGAACACTCTAAGGGGAGCAACAGAGTGAGACACTGTCTCAAAATTAATTAATTAATTAATTGAGAGTCCTTATCTTGTAAAAACACATACTGTATATTTATGAATGATATTAATATGACACCTGGAATTTGCTTCAAAATTTATCTGGGAAACAGTTGATGGAGGATACATGAAACATGATTGACCATGAGTTAGTAATTAAGAGTGTGAATGACAGATAAATTGTCTTATTTTTGTGAGTATCTGAAATTTTCCATTTGAAAAAATATTTTTAACTCATTTTATCATAAGGACATTTGCACTCGACTGTTTATCACAGCTCAATTAACAATCGCCAAAAAGCAGAAACAACCTAACTGCCCACCAACCCAGGAATGGATTAACAAACTGTGGTATACTAATCAGCCATTTAAAAAGATGGACACTTTACATCTTTCATATTAACCTGGATGGAATCAAAACACATTCTTCTTAGTAAAGTATCTTAAGAATGGAAAAACAAGAAACCAATGTACTCAATACTAATATGAAGCCAAGAAGACATGCCCACATAAGAGAAAAACTCAAATCAATCCAAGGTGGGGTCAGGGAATAAGGGAGCAGGGAGAAGGGAGGCAGGAAAGGGATGGGTGTGCTCCCACTTAATGGGCACAATGTTAAGGTGCTATGGCACACCTCTTGGGGACAGGACACAATTACAAGAGGGACTCTACCTAGCAAATGCAAACGTTGTCAACTAATTCTTTGTACTCTCAAATTAACCTGAAACAATAATAAAATTTTAAAAAGGAGTTCAAATATTTTTTAAAATATTTTTAAGTGATATTCTTGAAGACTCCATATATTACCACCAACACTTGATTTCAGATGATAATATATGTTGAAATAATTTTCACTCAGCTCACAGAATTGGGAGAGAACTTATAACAAAGGCAACTAAACAATTTATCATCCAAAATGGGACATCAATAGTGGGAAAGGGTGCATTATTAATGCTTAACCAGGACAAAAGACATGTGGTTAATTAACTGCCCTCCACATATTTTAATCATCTCAGTTTCTGACATAGCTCAGAAATATACCTTAAAACATTCAATATCGCCAATGGTGTCTATTTCAATTTCTCTAGCAATAAAATCCTCATTGTTTCCCAAAGTAGCTCCTTATATTATTAAAAACTCTTATACACAATCAAAATCTGGTAGTATTGGTCTTACTTTCTGGAAAAATAAAATGTGATGAGTAGAAGGAACCCTGAACTAAGTAAGAGGAGAAAACTAGATCTACCATTACATAACAGACAATTTATCCTTTCTAAGCCTCCATTTCCATTGTATTACCTTTCTACCTTTAAAAACTAGCACTTCTAGTTTCTTAAAGCATTGCCTAATGTGTCGTAATTTCTGTCGGGCACACATTAATTTAATAATGTTGTCCCAACACTGCAGTGCCCAAATGTCAATACAACACTCAGACAAGGTCTGCTATGTCACAGGCACGGAAAAACTTCATTCCATGGCTATGGCCCCAATTTTTCTGTTAATCCAGCATAAATTGGTGCAGTTTTTTCACAGTCATAACACACTATTGGCTCATACTATAGTGCACAGTATATCCCAGATCTTTTTGTATGTTAACTGTTTTTCCTAAATCTATACAACTAATTTTTGAAAACTAAATAATGAAATATCTTCATCTGTTTTGTGTTGCAGATAAGTGAGACTGAGTAATTAATGGGAAAAAAATAGGTTTATATAGCTCATTCATATGCAGTCTGGGCAGTTCAAGATTGGGTGGACCGCATATGACAGCTTCTGCTGAGGGCCTTGTGCTATGTCAAAATATGCCAGAGAAATGGAAGGGGAACAAGATCCCGCAGGGGAGAGAGGAAGGCAAAATATTAAATACAAAAGGCAACCTCACTTTCTAACAACCCACTCTCTGGAGAACTAATCCAGTCACGTTAACCCACCTATCATAATGAGCTAATCACCTCTTAAAGGTACCACCTTCCAACACTGACACATTGGGGTCAAAGCCTCAACATTGAGTTTTGGTGGGACAAACCATATTCAAACCTTATCAACGGACTTCACACATTACATCCTATTGTTTTCGATCCAACATACTTACCTACTGAGATAGACCTAACTTTTGTTTGCTATATATTTATGGTAGTTATCTCTTTAAACATGAGTCATCCATAAGTTGAATAAGTATGTTAATATCATTCACGAAAGTGTTGAACAAAACATAGTCAAAATATGACACTGGAGTATTTTATTAGAGATTTTCCAATGATTATTCAATTCACTGCAAATCTACTTAATCATTTTTTTGTACAGTAACATATGAAATATTCAAAAAGACATCAAAGAGATCTTGTTAAATTTTCTGCTGAAATGATTTGCTATGTCAGCTGATCACCATGAAAAAAGAATAAGGTTCACTTTTGGCTACTAAAGGTATTGATGAACATACAGTATGTTTTAAATGATCTCAAACAATTTAATGATCAACCCTTAAATATTATCCAACATCAATATAAAAACTAAACAGTAATTTTAAATCTTCCTCTTTTTAAATATTGAGACTATGACTGCTTCCTCTATAGTTTGCTGTCATTATCCACAATTTCTTCACACAGATGATTATTTTGGTAATTCTAATAATTCCATTTGGCAAAAAGATCACCACTATAAAAGGAATTTTGATAGCCTAATTTAATTCAAACAAGAATTCTGCTGAGAACTCTTTAAGGTACCATGAAACTATCATGCAGATGAGGAAATAAAGTTGTTTTGTCCTTAGTACAAAAAATACTTTTGAATAAGCATTATAATGTTGTCTTGCGAATAATAAGATTCCTTTTAATGATAGTAGCTATATGCACTTACCAAGGACACTCCTAAAGAAATTGCTATGACAACAGATTAGATGACATAAAAGAATCTCTAGCTCTAAATAGATATATAGTTCTTTCACTTTAGTTAATTATTATGATGACATAAGTTCTGAAAAATCCACATCTCTTAAGAGGTATTACACAAAACTAGTAGGTTGAGGGGAGAATATTCTATTTTAATTAAATTGCTTTCAATCATATCTGATTTCTTCCAGATCCCTTGCTTTACAAAATACAACTGAGTACTTAACTAAAGCATATGCTAAAGTTAAAATTTTTTAATAATTTCACTTCTAAATTTTAAATTATATATGTTTGTAATTTCTCCTTTATAATAATACATTTTCTCCAACT
>CAUYPK010153233.1:0-11881 GCA_963574355.1 Loris lydekkerianus
TATCATGGTAACATAATTAATTTTAATTTTTTTCAAAGACTGATTCTGAGTTTGAGCTTATATGAACAGCAGATCCTCAAATGTATTGAATGAATGCAGGTTCAACTATATCAACAACGGAAACCTTTGCAGCCTGGACAACTGGATCCTATTTCCTATTCCTGAGCTGTCTTCTTATTTAGCCATTGGTCCTGTTTAAGAGTGTCTACTTGTGGTTTACCATTATCTTGTGTTTTTCCTATAATCCATAAATCTTTAGTAAAACAAGATAAAGGCATTTGGAATGTTGGGAGGGGATGAGAAAGAAAGGCACGGGACATAAATCTGAAAGCCGGGACGATGGGTTTCAGCATGGTTTCTTAAGTAACAATTCCTGGTGGACAAATATCACTTCTTTCCTTAATAACACAGTGAGGTTGGACCATAGATAAGGAAGGTAGAAGACATAGGTCCTTTTGTTTTGTCAAGGTCCTACTTGAAGTACCATTAGCCTTCTAGTCAGCATGGAGAAGTCCATCCTAATAGCGAGGCCCCAGGAGATGCAGGCTGGTTACCTGTGTGCTGAGAAGGTGACCACCAGGCAGAACTTCTCCAGGCCTTGGTATAAGCTCGGTATTTTCATCAGTAACTAGGTGAAGAACTAGACAGCAAGCTCTAAACACGGGCTCCTGGCTTCCAGGCAACTTCCACAGCAAGCAAGTTGCAGCATCCCAGGCTCATGCCTGAAGTCAGGGGTCCCTCACAGAAACTCTGTGACTAACAGCAATGGACTTTTCTATTCTTTATTCTTCTCATTAGAAATCAGAGTGTCATCCCTCAGGCTTGAAGGGGCTGGAGTGTAGCCAGAAGAACTCTGACGCAGAGGAGAAAACTAAAATGTATTGAGTACCTATTATTTTCAGTACTTCCATATTCATCATCATAACCCAATAACTGGATATTTTTATCTCCATTTTATTGATAAGGAAGGTATGAAACTAAGAAAAATTAAATACCTTGAGTGCTGCACCTGGTTAATAAATGGCAAGGTCAAGGTCTGTCTGGGAAGTCCATCCACGTCTCCCACCAGCAGCCTCCTCAGGGTGGAGGCCCATCTCCAGCCCTCACCTGCTGCATCCAGAGACTTCGCTCTCAAATGGGAATGCCTGATTTCTCAGGACTTGTGATGATCATATGTGACAGTGTATGTGAAGGCAGTTTGTAAGCCCTTAAGCCCTCAGGCCTGAACTACACACATACAGGAGATCAGAACTGCTGACCAGTGAAGGTCAGTAGTCTTGACAGAGGCAGTGGGCAAGACCAGGAGGAGCCCCTGGAATCACAGTGGTCCCCAAGAGGGGAAGCACCATCACAGCCTTCCCAGAGCAGCTACAGAGAGTGGGAAAGTAGGGAACACCAGTGAGCCCAGACAGGGACTCACCAAAGGTGCCCTCAGAGACAGCAGCGTCTAGGCAAGAGCAAATGAATGACTGAAGGGCACCTTTGGATTGGACGATCCAAATTAACTACAGAGAAGAAATTCTACTCATTTGGGTTGGTTAGGGTTCCCTCACATGGGGTAAGTTGTTGGGAAGCCCTGGGGAAAGATCTTCCTAGCCTCACTAAGGTTCACTTGTGTCTTCAACCTGAAAGAGGTTAACCTCATTGGAGGGGTGGTGGTACCAGCAAATGTGCGCACATGTGTATGACAGGAAAATAAAACAGCCTCCTCACCATTTTAAAATCAAGAATAATCTTTTTTTTTTTTTTTTAACTTATAAAAAAAGCACTACATATTTTTTGAAAAAGATTTTAAATGCATACAAGTAAACAGAAGGAAAAAATATCCCTTATCTTTTGACCCAGGGCTCTCCCCCGGTGGAATCTTTTGTGGAATCATCCTTGCAGATGTTTTTTTACACATATATTTTCTAACGATAAGGTGATACCATCCCTGCTGATTTGTTATTTGCCTTTAATTTAGTTGATAAGAGGTTTTTAAAAAATCAATAACTTTTCATCTTCAACATTTTTAATGCTAAGATCACTATGATTTCATAATATTGCTCATCCCATACTATTTTGATGCTAGAATCATTACTAGGCCATAGTATGGATGTGACTTAATGATTCTTTTGTGTGATGAATATTTAGATAATTGACAATTACATTTTTAAAATTTGAGGGAATCTTTATACAAGGCCTTAAAGTGTAAAGCACAATATATAAATATCCATGTGAAATTGCATTTTGACAACTATATCAACAATGTTAAAATATCTTCCAGTTAAGTCTTTGAGCTTTCACTTAATTTTATCATTAGGGTGTGTTTTTGGAAGATAAGATTGGCCCAAATTTCCTTTCAAATTTTTATTTTAAAAATATCAAATGTACAGAAAAATGAACAGAATAGAACAATAAGCATATGACCCTCACCAAGATTTACTTTACCACATCTGCTTTACCAAATTTGTGTCTGAAAGTACTAACTACTAAAAACATCATGCCGTGTGGTTTTACCCCCATGACTACTCCAGCTTGAATATTCTAAGGGCAAAGTCATTAATCCACTTAGCCAAAATGCCATCATCACAACAAAAAATTTTAACATTGACTCAAAAATGTTATCCAAATTCCTCCAGTCATACCCCAAGTATGTCAGCTGTGGCCTCTTCCAGGATCCAAGGAAGATTTATATGCTACTTTTGGTTGCTATGTTCTTTTAGTCTCCTTTAGTCTAGAATAATCCTTTCCCTTTCATATTCCCTCATGATGTATTCGTTATCTACTTTTGCATGATTTATTACCTCAAACCTTTGTTTGTTAACTCATAGTTCCCCTGGGTTAGGATTTTGGGATCTGGCTTTGAGGTCTCTCATGAGATTGCAATCAATAGGTCATCTGATGATGTAGTCATCTACAGGCTTGTCTGAGGGCAGGGAATCCCTTCCAAGGTGGCTGACTCACATGGCTGAGAAGATGGTTCTGACCATTGGCAGAAGGTCTCAGTCCCTCACCCTCTGGACCCTTCCATAGAACTGCTGATGTGTCCTCCCCTGGAGTCACTGATCCATGAAGGTACAGGCACAAGACACAGTATCTTTTATGACCTAATCTCAGAAGCCACCCACAGTCCATTCTGTCATACCCTATTTTCATGCAGTCCATGAATACCAGGATCACCAAGGGCCATCTTGGAAAGTGGCTACCACACATGACTATTGACTTTTTTTAAGTTCAGTTGTCTTGCAGGGTGCCACATGTTCTGGATTTGCACAACTGGATTCAGATAATGTTGTGTAGTTCCCATTGCATTACTTCAGGAGGTGCACATCAGTTAGTTCTGTTACTGGTCCTGCTAAGTTTGGCCACTTCGTTGAGGAGATGTGGTAAGTACCTCTAGGTTTTTGATTCACTCCAACTTTCTTGACTGGTTCTTTTGGCATAAATTCATATGCCTAATTCCTGGGCTGATTTCTTCACAGGACTATAAAAAGTGTCTCACTGAGTTTTTAATAATACCCATCTTTTGGTAATAACCTGCTCTTTGTGTGCATGTTTTTGTGTCTTTGCTGTTGACATTTATAGGCATTCTGAACTGAAAAATGTAAATTTAATGGAGAAGAAGCAAAGGGGCACAGCATGGAACGAACTCCTTGAGGACAGAAACTGTCTTATTTTTCTTTTTACTTTAATTGTCTTTGACAACATTGGACAAATAATAAGCACTTAACAAATGTATACTGAATAAATGAAAGAACAAAAAAGGAAGGAAACTTGGGGAAGTAGAGAGACATCTTCCAATCTATTAAAATGTGAAAATCAAAATCCTACCTGTCAACAAAATAAATAAGTCCCTGGGAACCTCATCCACTTCCATTCCCTTATCAGGGTAGTTGTAGGGGCTCCTGTCTCCATCATCTTCAGGACCCATCACCACGAAGGCTAAGGATCCTGGCAGTCCAAATGTCCAGTCTCCGTGGTCCCTTACAAAGTATGCTGCATTCTAAGCCAATGTTTCCCTTTCTCTACCATGATTATAAATTGGTTGTGTGACATCTCGAACCTTGTTCAACCACTTAGTCACTCCAGGAAGGAAGTAAAGTACAGAGTAATGATATTTTCCTAATGGTGAGAGCACGTGAAAAGGAATTGCCTGAGCTATTCTGAGTGCACTTCTGTGTTCAGAATTATGTTCTCACGTTCAATTTCATTTTCAATTCATTTTCTCTGTGCTATAGTGATTCATGAGACCACCTTTTGAGTCGCAAGGAACTATGCTCATGTGTCCCCTGGTGAACAAAATAATTAGAACAATGGGCCTTATTTTTTGATGCTCTTTTTATTATAGAAGAAAGACACAAGAAAGTGCCAGGCACCGTGGAGTTAAATGCCCCCCTTGTTAAACCTGCCTCGTGAACTCAGCTGAGTTGGTCAGTCTAGAATGACCTGCTCAGACATTTTCTTTCACTGATTCACACACACAGGTACAAGAATTGAGCAGCCCAGGGCATAGTAGAAAGAAGAAAGGACAAGGAAAGAGGGAGGTAGAGGGAGTTAACTGAGAGTACACTCTGCCTGGCTTTGAGCCACGCACTGTCCCCAAAGCTACTTCACCTGAGAGATAGATGAAGATGGAAGAATGTTAATAGCTTGCTCAAGGCCACAGGCAGCCTGGAAGTGGCAGGGGTGGGACTCTAAGGTGACATCTCCCTACCACCAAAGCCAGTGCTCTGAACAGCAAACCACCATACCAATGGGCCTCTCCTCTTTACTTGGGATAAAAAGCTCATCACTTCCAGCCTTTTGGGGTTCATCTTCTATGACTTCCACTGGTCCAACACATTCATACATGTCCTCAATTGTGGTCACAGTAGACTATTTTCCAAACAGATCATACACTTTAAAAAGTTATCTAGTTATTTTGACAGACAATACAGTTACACTCAAAATCTATATAGTGAACATTGTTCTGTCTGCTCCTTTACCCTACCTCCCAGGTGCCCTCCTCTGAAGCAATACTTTCACAAGTTTCTTGTATGTTTCAGAAACATGTTAGGCATATGCTAGGTTATTACTCAGAGGTCTCCAGAGAAACAAACCAATAAGATAGACAGACAGACAAATAGCTGGATAGATACATAGATAATAGACAGATATATGTTAGATAGAGGGATGGATAGAGAGATGTTATAGATAGATAGATAGATAGATAGATAGATAGATAGATAGATAGATAGAAAAAAGGGCATTTATTATACGAATTGGCTTACACAATTATGGAAGCCAAGAAGTCTCACAATATGTCATCTGCAAAACGGAAAACCAAGATGCATCTTGGAGGCCATGTGTCCTATGTGGCAAGACATGAGGGCCACCTGACTTGCATCAGATGAACAAGGAGTATGTCTTTATTATATTGGCCAGTGGGATTTGGGGATACACTTACTGTCACACCATACCCTACTCTATCCTGACTCATATGGAAATCACTGTGCTTAATTTGGTATTTATTAGTACTATTACTTTTTAATAATTTTACTGTATGTATACAATTGACAGATACTATACAGGTTATTATAATGCACGATATAAATGGTATCGTTTTCTAGGATAATTGTGCAACTTTCCCTCAACATGAGTTTTTGGGGATTTATCCATGTTGATACGAACATGTAGGTTTATGTTCATATATTTAAGATGTATTATAGTTTATTCATCAAAAAAAAAAAAAAAAAGATGGAAGCCAGGAAGTGGTGCAATTCAGTCTAGTCTGAAGGCCTAAGAAGAAGGGGAGCTAATGATGTAACTCTCAGGCCAAAGGATGAAAAACTAGGGGAGCACCAGCATAACCCAAACAGCCTGAGAACCTGGAGCTCTAACACCTGATGGCAGGAGAAGATGGATATCCCAGCTCCAGAAGAGAGAGGAAATATGCCTTTCCTCTTCCTTCTCATTCTGTTCAGGTCCTCAGCAGAGTGGATGAGGCCCACCCACACGGTGAGAGTGATCTTCCTTACTCCGTTTGCTAATTCACATGCTAATCTCTCATAGACACACCCAGAAATGATGCTTTACTAGCTATCTGGGGGTACCTTAACCTGGTCAAGTTGACACCTTAGAATTAACCATCACAATGAGCAAATATTCATATTTATTCTATTTCATCTATAGGGGAAAAGCCTATATACCGCTGTGCCCACCAGAGAGTGAGTAAGGACAAAGTCTGTCTTTACACAGCCAGGAAGAAACTGAGGCAGAACTCTGTTGAAGTCATTAAGCCTGATCACTGAGGAGGTAAAATTCCTGTGATCAGAAGCTGGCCCCAGAGGCTGAGGTGTGCATGCTCATCATGGGTATGTCTTAGGGATCCCTGGGCGGTGTCTTAGCAAGATAGTGTTAACTGCCTCGGATGGTGAAGGGCCCAGAGGGCAGGTGAACAATCCACCTTTTCCCCCACAGCGGTCTTGTGACTTATTGGTTTACGGGAAAATGACTAACAGCATGTTTTTCCAAGATTACTATTTTTAAATATAATAGGAAGTTTAGAAGAATGTGTATCAGTTGATCAGTAGATTAGCAGACTCCAGGGAGAGGTTAATTTGTTTTTACAATATACCTATGAAGTGATTGTGTGATTATTGATTAACAGTGTGTACATGCAGAACTGGGTATATATACCAGGTAGAAATAAAGAAGTTTGCCACTTGACACCATAGAGCTTGTAGCCCCCTTTATTCTATACTATTTCAATAAGCAGGTCTATACTCTGCGTCATCATCGACCACCCGAAAGAACTTCATGCAACATTCATCCACTTTATTTACACACATAGTATCTTTTATACCTGCTGTTCTGTGCCTTGCACTTTTCCTTCATAATAAATCTTAGCATTTATTCCATATTCAATCACCAAGAGCCTTCTCATTCTTTTGTGGCACCAGAGGGTTATGTTGTAGGACCATGCTGAAATTTATTTCTCTGATCCCTTATGAGTCCAGGGGTTCTCAACCTTCCTAATGCCATGACCCTTTAATACAGTTCCTCATATTGTGGTGACCCCCAACCATAAAATTATTTTCATTGCTCTTTGTAACTGTAATTTTGCTACTGTTATGAATCATAATATAAATATCTGATATGCAGGAGACCCCCAAAGCAGTCACAGCCCACAGGTTGAGAACCGCTGCAACAAACACTGAAATTATTTCTAATCTTTCCCTATCAAAAGTGCTGCCATGATCAACCCCGTCCAATCTGCACAAGGGTAAGTGTATCTCTAGGACAACTTCTGAAGAGAGGAATTGCTAGATTAAACATAGGTACATTAGTAATCATGAGAGATTTGTCAAATCTTTTTAATAAAGACTCACACCGGCTTGGTGCCTGTAGCACAGTGGTTGCCGCACCAGCCACATACACCGAGGCTGGTGGGTTTGAACCAGCCCGGGCCAGGTAGAACAACAATGACAACTGCAACAATAACAAAAAATAGTCAGGCATTATGGTGGGCGCCTGTAGTCCCAGCTACTTGGGAGGCTGAGGCAAGAGAATTGCTTAAGCCCAAGAGTCTGAGGTTGCTGTGAGCTGTGATGCCACAAAATTCTACTGAGGGTGACAAGGAGACTCTGTCTCAAAAAAACAAAAGTAATAATAAAAAAGGCTC
The DNA here is from genome assembly GCA_963574355.1 of Loris lydekkerianus. Taxonomy (NCBI): domain Eukaryota; kingdom Metazoa; phylum Chordata; class Mammalia; order Primates; family Lorisidae; genus Loris; species Loris lydekkerianus. Next base: position 7,646 of record CAUYPK010153233.1, read on the forward strand.
ATACCAATCTATACTCCAACTGGCATCACAGTAGAGAGTCTGTTTCCAACACTGTTGCCCAGACAATATCATATACATTTTTAAATCATTGACAATCTGAGAGGTAAAAACTAAGATTATATAGGCTGGTCCAAGTACAGTGGTGTTTACAACTAATTGACCACAACCAGTTACAGATTTTGTGTGCCTTCTCTACCTCTACTGCTTCACTGGACTAGCCTTAAAAAGTAAAATCATAGCCTGGGCAAAATAGCAAGACCCTATTTTTACAAAACTTAGCCAGGCATGGTGACATGCACCTATAGTTCCAGCTATTCAGAGGCTGAGGTAGGAGGATTCCTTGAGCACAGGAATCTGAGGTTGCTATGAGCTGTGATGATGCCACTGGGCAGCAAAGGGAGACCCTGTATTTAAAAAAAAAAAAAAAAAATCAGACCATCTATTTCAGGCCTCAGTGCCTTTGCAATTCCCTCTGTGTCACACACCTTTCTCCTTCTGAATGGGACCTTTTAGCTACTGTAAGGCCCTGCCACCAGGCCATGTCTCTGTGAGGACGGCCACAAGTTCCATCAGCATATGAATTGCTCCCACTGCACTTTGTCCTTTCTCTATCACTGTACCTTTTACATTATTTGCTTGGGTATCTATCTCCACAACTATTGATTCTCCCGGGGAAGGATTCTTTACCTAAATGGTATTATTAGCACCCCACACCAGGCCTTTTAGTTTTAAAAATACTCTGGTTGTATTTAGTTTAGTGACAACATTAGCAAACTAGATTTTTGCATTTTGAAATAAGTTTTCCCCTCTAATAACTCCCCAGCACTTGTCCTCTCTGACACACTTGGGTGGTGCCCTGCCAAATTGGAACCTTTCTAGATCTGGACCATGCTCTGCTTTGCAGCTGAGTCCCTATTCCTTGGCATAGAACAGGGACATGGTGATCAGGGAAGGATTGTGGAACTGATCATCAGATCATCCATACTTCCTGGGGATGTTCTGGCTGTGATTTCTAAATGCATGTAAGCAAAGTCCAAAAAATACCAAATCCTTTCTCCTATTGGCGTGTCAGGCTCCAAAGAAGCTCATCATCCCATTCATGACTTAACTAGAAAAGTGTTATACCTTTTAATATTTTAGTCATTGAAAATTTCCAAATTTTCCTTGAAAATTTGCATTGCTAAAACAAAGGTTTATATTATTATCAAATAGAATAAACCAGATATTATTTTTAAATGAAAACACAGGGCTAGTTTATATACTAAATGTGAATGTTAGGTTCCAGAGAGCATCTCCTGCCTACTCTGAAAAGGAAATAAACGTGACTTTATCACCAACCCCACCCATTTTTCTTGCATATGCAGCGCGTCTTCCACCTGTCGTACCTCTCAGCGGAGGTAAATGAAGAGGAATGATGATGCATCACATCTACTTACCTTGATTTCAATGCCTCTTATCATAAGCAATTTATCTGAGGACTGACACTCATTAATCCCAGCTTCATCTATCATGTAGTTCAGCATTTAATCTAGTCCTATGCATCAGATAAAAATGAAGCATTCTGAATTCTAGAGTCCTTACCTTGAGTGATAAAGGAGTTCATAAATCTAACACAGCACTTCATTTTCCCCGATAGTCAATTGCAAGGAGACTCTGGCTTCCGGAGAGTTCAGGAGAGAGAAGCATCAAGATTGATCAACTCAGACCTACTGTGGAGTTGTGCGGAGCCACGACTAGTCTCTCAGTTCCTAATGGCCCTGAAAATAAGTCTGCTCTGAGGAATATATACCGGAAATTCTAGAAGCCCTCACTTTGAGTCAATACTATTTCTGATATCTTTTTAGAGTATGCTGTGGATTTCTTTTTTAAATTCACAGTCTAGACCAAACATATGGTGAGCTCCATAGCTTTGGAGGGCCAACCAAGAAGCCAAGGTCTGTAGTTCTCCTTCAGTTACCCTCCTGACAGCATCTTCCCTAGAACTGAGAACACCTGCCCTCATACACTTGTAGTCACGTCAGGAGTGAATGGATATCTTACCACTGTTCTAAAACTGGTGTCTGCTTTGTTTTTTATGGGTCCATAACTGTGGCTGTGATCACCCTCCCTGACTCAAGGCTACATTCCCCTTTGTCCTTGTCATCTCTCTGATGCTGCACCTGGGGGGCTGAGGACAATCCCTGCATTTTATGCTTCAGTCCAGATCTCTGATGCCTACTGCTGGCAGCCACATTCCAGCTGGCTTTCCTCATCAGCTAGCAGGAGTGAGGATACCTTGTAAATCTCTGAGATTGGGGGACACTAGCAGCTTGTCTTAACCCGTAACGTCTCCCCATTGTCCCTGAACACTTGATTCTAGGTGAGGGATGTTCTTCTTGTCCGTCTTATTAGTGCAACAATATTGGCCTCCTCTGGACCCCTTTTAACACGCCTGTACCCAGACTCTACCCTGTCTGTCAACTTTTGCTATGGTTAAGCCATTATCATTCAGTGATATCATGAGAATCCTACTTACGTGGTACACATTTAAAAAAAATTTATCTTAGGGGGCAGAACAAGACTGTGAACTAGAGATAGCAACCGGCACAGTGAGATTGGGGAGAGAAGACTCCAGGTACCTCTGGTTTATGGGCTCTACCAAGAAACATTCCTTTGGGGGTATAAGAGGGCAGAGGGAGACTTTAGGACCCCAAGAGGAGGACAAAAGCAGTAGAGAAGCACCACCTGTTTGCCATCGGTCAGGGGCCAGCTAGCTATGGCAACTGCAGTGGCAGCAGTGGCAAGAGTTTGCAGACAAGGAAGCCCTTCCCTGTGTTTTTTTGTTGTTTTTTTTTTCCTTGGACTTGGGCACTTGGTTAAGTTACCTTGGGAGACCTTGGGCAAGTGAGCAAGTGACTTTGAACAATGCCCAGAGGCTGAGACTGAGCCACCCGGCTGGAATAGCACTTTCATTTTTTGGTTGCAGGCCAGGCGCAGCCATTGTGGGAGAGCTGCCTTGCAGACTCAGCCCTCAGGGTCCTAGAGTGAGGCTGGGTCTGGCACATCTGATAAGCAGGCAGCCACTTCTGGAGATATTCGAGTGACACACTTTCCTGGGAAAGCCACTGCATAACCAAAGGGACACAGTTTGGAAAGGTCTAGACGTGTCTATTAATCAGGCTGAGGAGAGATTCAGGGTCCTAACCCTAAGGGGTCTGAGGGCAAAGAAGTCAACAGAGGCTTCCAGTCTTCATCTTATACAGTGTACTGTGATTAGCATCTCAGACCCCAGAAGATCACCTCAGACCCAGAAGATTGCCCGGGCAATATTCAGCAAGATATACACATATATATAGTTTTCATTCTTTTTAAAAAATTTTTTCAACTTTTTCCCCCTAGATTTTTTTTTTCATTTTTCTCATATAAATATAATTTTTCATTGCTGCCTTCTTTAATAATAGGGCTTCACTTTTGCTAGTTTTTCTGCTCCTGTTGTTTTTCCCCCTGATTTTAGCCCTTAAGATTTCTTCTTTGGTTTGGTTTGATTGATAGCATTTTTGTTTTACTTCTCTATTTGGTGGAGATCAGGTCCTACGTCTACTCAGGCTGGCAAAGAGCTTCAGACATCAAGAGATCCACCCAACCCAGCCCCCCAGAGGTTGGGATTTGTGGGTGTGGGTCAAAGTACCCTACTGTACACCATTATTACTCCTGTCTCTCTCCTGTTCCTCTCTTCTTTTTGTCAGTCTTCCCTTTTATTCACCCCCTTTCCTTTCTCTTTTCTCTTTTTTAATCTTTTATTCCTTCTTGCTCTTCACTCTTGTCGTCTTTTTATTTACTTCTTTACCAAAAGGACACTTCACCACCTTTGGTCACAGGCACAGTAATTTGAAGAGCAAGAGGAAGTGAAAAGAAAAAGTAGGACAATGAAATAGACAAAAATAAATCACTCATGAGGAAGAAATAGCAGAAAAATCCTGGCAACATGAAAAATCAGACCAGAGCAACCCCCCCCCCCCAAGGGACCGTGAGGTAACCACTGCAGAGGATTCCACCTATAAAGAAATGTTAGAAATGACAGAAAGGGAATTTAGAATACAGATGATGAAAACAATAAAGGAAATGATGGAAACAATGAAGGAAACTGCTGATAAAGTGAAAAATAACCAAAAGGAAATCCAAAAACAGAATCAAATAAGAGATGAACAATATGAAGAATATAGAAAGGATATAGCAGAGCTGAAGGAACTGAAGCAG
>CAUYPK010153235.1:0-24064 GCA_963574355.1 Loris lydekkerianus
CTGTGCCTGGCCCTGCCTCCTGCTCCCACAGTGCGTCCAGCTGGTCTGCCAGGTGCTGTGTGTTACTTGCTCACTTGCTGTCTGCTTCTCCCCACTGCAGTGTGACCCCGAGGGCAGGGCCTTTGCCTCTGGGACCCTCGCGTGTGTGCAAAGTCTAGAACAGTGCGTGAGGGCTCGTGTCCCCCAAGAAAAGCTTGTTGAGGGAAAGTTGTCAGAGTGCCACTGAAGGAGCCTTCAGGAGCTGGAGCTTGTGTTCTGAGAGCTGCCGCTGCTGTGAAGGGACTGGGGTTACCTTCTGGCCTGAAGGCACTGAGGGGGGACCCGTGAGGACCCTGGAGCTTAGGAAATGTGCCGAGGCAAAGGGAAGCAGGCGGGAACCAGGTGTCAGAATAAAGGGGTCGGATGATCTGGCTGAGGCTGTGCATGTCGTATTTGTTGAGCAAAACATGACCCATTATAGTTAATTAACGCCAGTTAATAAACTTCTGATGTGCAATTCAGTACCTGCTGCTGAAACCAGGAAAGGACGTGACTAAAGGTTTGTTTATGCCAATTTAGTTTGCAAATATGAATAATAGAAATAGTGTAGGAATATGCTTGATTTTGTATTGCTTTTAGGAGAAAACATTTCTATTACTTGAAATCAGCAATGAAAATAGTTTGAAATTGCAATTCTTTAATAAAAATACCAATTACGTTTTGTTGGTTTCTATCTTAAAATGTCCTCCTGTTATTTCTTGTTATCCCGCAAAACTTCATTAAGCAGAATATCTGTTTACATGGCTCCAAGGTTTGTGTTTCCACATAAGCTTGTTCATATTTCTTTTCTAGAACTAAGATTTCTGTGGGCATCATGTAAGCCTCATCATTGTGTCTACTACATTTCTTACTTATGGCATATGTTGAGTGCTGAGTGTTAAGGGTGGAACGAGCAAATGAAGAAGTTCCTCAAGTTCAATGTTTTTATTATGGAAAATATAAATGTAACCTCAAACTGTTTAAATAATAGAAATTTCAGTTTTAATTTTTTTCATATTAGATTATTTTGAAATTTATTCTTTTCCTTTAATATGTCTTACAAAAATATAAACAATTTAATTATTAGAGAAAATTCTGCTAAAGTTTTTTAAAAATTTCAGATAGTATATCCCTTGTATTTTCAAAGGAAATTGACTACCATTTATTTTTAAAAGAATGCTTAAAGAACATCATTGCATGTTACAGTTTTATTTGTGATTCAAAGGGTTGTTACTTTTAAAAAGTAAAAGCCAAGGCTTGGTGCCTGTAGCTCAGTGGTGAGGGCACCAGCCACATACACCAGAGCTGGCAGGTTCAAACCCAGCCTGGACCTGCCAAAACAACAATGCAACTGCAACAACAAAAAAATAGCCTGGTGTTGTGGTGGGCACCTGTAGTCCCAGCTACTTGGGAGGATGAGGCAGATAGAATCACTTAAGCCCAGGAGTTTGAAGTTTCTGTGAGCTGTGATGCCATGGCACTCTACCAAGGGTGACATAGTAAGACTCTGCCTCAAAACAAAAAAAAAAAAAGTAAAGGCCAAAATAAAGAAAATTTTGATTAAGTGTTTCGACATAACTTTTAAAAAATTTTTTAACCTAAATCTCTTAATTTACTGTATTTTTAACTTTTAGATTTAAAGGACTTATCAAATGTACAAATGAAAATGTGAAAAATCTTAAAGACTTCTCTTTTTATATGACTATTTTTTACTTTATTTTTATTATAAATTAGCATGAGGGTACAGATGTTTAGGTTACATTGTTTTGAGTTCTAAAGTGAAATTCAAGTTGTAGTTTAGCCTTCGCCTGTGGGTATGCTGAACACGCCACACTAGGCCCCTCAGGTGAGATCCCACCAACTGCCCTCCCTCCTCAGCCCTCCCTTTTGCTAGACCTTATTTGTGTTTTGTCTTTTGTGTGGGCGTATAGTTGTTTATATATTGGTTTCATAATAGTATTGAATATATTGGATACCTTTTTTCCTATTCTTAAGACACTTTACTAAGAAGAATGTGTTCCAACTCCATCTAAGTAAACACGAAAGATGTAAAGTTTCCATGTTTTCTTATGGTTGAATAGTATTCCATGGTATATGTTAACAGTCTGTTAATCCATTCATGGGTAGATGGGCACTTGGCAATTGGGAATTGAGCTGCAATAAATATTCTGGCGTAAATGTCCTTGCAGTAAAAGGACTTTTTTTTTTTTTTCTGGATAGATACCCAGTAGTGGGATTGTGGGATCAAGTGGAAGGTCCACTTTTAGTTCTTTGAGAATTCTCCGTACTTCTTTCCATAGAATTTGCAATCCCACCAGCAGTGCAAAATGGTTCCCTTCTCTCCACATCTACCCCAGCATCAGCAGCTTTGGGACTTTGTGATGTCGGCTAATCTCGCTGGAGTTAGGAAATATCTCAGAGTTGTTTTGGTTTGAATTTCTCTGATTCTTAGGGATGATGAGCATTTTTTCATGAGTTTGTTTGCCATTAGTCTATCGTCTTTGGAGAATTTTCTGTTCATTTTCTGGCCCCGTGGTTAGTGGGATTGTTTGCTCTTTTTTTATTTGTTAATTCGAGTTCTCTATAGATTCTAGTTATCAGTCCTTGTCAGATTCATAGCATGCAAATATCTTCTCCCATTCTGAAGACTGACTGTTTGCTTTAATTGTTGTACTCTTAGCTGTGCAGAAGCTTTTTAGCTTGATCATGTCCCGTTTATTTATTTTTGGTGTTGTTGCAATTGTGAAGGGGATCTTTTTCACAAAATCCTTTCCCAGGACAATTTTGTCAAGTATTTTCCCCACACTCTCTTCTAGAATTGTTATTGTTTTGTGTCTTAAATTTAAATCTTTTATTCAGAGAGAGTCAATTTTTGTCAATGGTGGGAGGTGTAGGTCCAGTTTAAGTCTTCTTCATGTGGCTAACCAGTTCTCCAAGCACCATTTATAAAAATTGTATTGGTGATATGGCTTTTTTCCTGGTACCATATAAAACAAAGTACCATTTTTTTTTCAAATCTTCAAAACAGGACATTGGTGCTTTGATGGGGATTGAAATAAATCTGTAGATTGCTTTGGATTGTATGGACATTTTAACAATGTTGTTTTTTCCTACCCACCAGCAGGGTGGGTGTCTTCCATTTGTTAACATCTTCTACCATTTCTTTTCTCAGTGTTTCATAGTTCTCTTTATAGAGATACTTCACTTCATATCCTTTGCTAGATATATTACCAGGTATTTCAACTTCTTTGGAGCTACTGTAAAAGGTATTGTGTCTTTTATTTTATTCTCAGCTTGAGTATTATTGGCATATATAAAAGCTACTGATTTGTAAGTTTGATTTGGTATCCTGAAACCCTGCTATATTCTTTGATCACTTCTAAGAGCCTTGTAGTTGAGTCTTTGGGGTTTTCCAGGTATAAAATCATGTCATCCCCAAAGAGGGAGAGTTTGACCTCCTCTGTCCTCATTCGGATACCCTTGATCTCTCCTTCTCTTGCCTGATTGTGATGGCTAGGACTTCTAGTACTATGCTGAATAGCAGTGGTGATAGTGGGAATCCTTGTATAGTTCCAGTTCTAAGTGGAAATGCTTTCAGTTTTACTCCATGTGGTATGATATTGGCTGTGGGTTTGTTGTAGGTAGCCTCCATCAGTTTAAGAAATGTCCCATCTAAGCCTATTATCTTCAGTGTTCTTTTCAAAAAAAAGGGTACTGGATATTATCAAAGGCATTTTCTGCATTAAATGAGAGACACATATGACATTTTTTTTTTTTTTATTTATGTGGTGAATCACATTTATGGATTTATGTATGTTGAGCCAAAATTGTATCCCTGGAATAAAACTCACCTGATCATGATGTATATATATTTTTAATGTGCAGCTGCTTGCTAAGATCTTATTGAATATTCTTGCATCAACATTCATTAATGATATTGGCCTAGAATGTTCCTTTTCTTGTTTATTCTTTTCCTGATTTGGGGATCAAGGTGACATTTGCTTTGTCAAATGTGTTGGGGAGGATTCCTTCCTTCTCTATGTTTTGGAATAGATTATACAATATGTTTAAACTATATAATAGTTTCTCTTTGAAGGTTTGGAAGCATTTTGGTGTGAAATCATCTGGTCCGGGTTTTTTTTTTTTTTTTTTTTTTGGAAGATTTTGTATTGTTAGTGCAATTTCATTGCTTGCTATAAATCTATTCAAAATTTCTAATTTTTCTTGGTTGAGCTTAGAACGTATTGTGCTTCCAGGTATTGGTCCATTTCCTCTACATTTTCATATTTCTGAGCATAGAGTTTTTTGTAGTAATTGTTGAAGATCTTTTGTATTTCTGTGTTAGCTATTGTTATTTTCCCTTTATTAGTTATGATTGAAGTTATTATAAATCATACTTTTCTGTTTCTTGTTAATCTAGTCAAAGGTTTGTCAATTCTATTAATTTTTTCAAAGAACCAATTTTTTTGTTTCGCTGATCTACCAAATGATTATGTTCTTGATTTCATTTAATTCTGCTCTAATTTTGGTTATTTCTTTTCTTCTGCTGGGTTTGGGGTTGGATTTTTCTTCCTTTTCAAGGTGCTTGAGATGACCAATTGGGTTGCTGACTTGTTCTCTTTGTTTTCTTGATGAAGAATTCTAACACTATAAATTTCCCTGTAAGGACTGCATTTGCAGTATCCCACAGGTTTTGATAGCTTGTGGCTTCATTATCATTTTGATTTCAAGAAATGTAATTATTTTCTTCCTAATCTTGTACTTAACACAGCTGTCATTCAGCATAAAATTATTTCATTTTCATAACATTATTTGTAGATGACGATTACTGCTGTTATTGAGTTCAACTTTTATTCCATGATGGTCCAAGAAGATACAAAGATGGTAATGACACCAAAACAGGAACATAGAACTTCTGTTCAGAGAAGAACAGAAAGAGAACCCAGAACTAAATTCATACCTCTACAGCCTTCTGATTTTCAACAAAGGCTACCAAGAACATTCATTGAAGAAAGGACACTCTCTTCAATAAACAGTGCTGGATAAACTGGATAGCCACATGTGAAAGAGTGAAACTAGTTTATATCTCTGTATTATCTCTCTAGTTTATATCTCTGTATTAATTTTTAATACAAAAATTAAAAAAAAATGGATTAAAGGCTTAAATATAACCTCAAATGATGAACCTACTAAGAGAAAACATAGGAAAAAAATGCTTCAGGACAGTGGTCTGAACAAAATTTTGTGGAGATCCTAAAAGTGCAGGCAACAAAAGCATAGACAAATGAGATTATATAAAATTAAAAAGTTTCTGAATAACAAAGAAAATAATCAGCAGAGCAAAAGACAGTTAACTGAATGGGAGAAAATATTTTCTAACTGTTCACCTGACAAGAGATGAATATCCAGAATGTACAAAAAAGTTTGAAGAACAGCAAAACATCAAATGATCTGATTAAAAAATAGACAAATGTGTTAATAGACATCTCTCCAAAGAAGACATACAAATAGCCAACAGGTGCATGAAAAAATGTGGGATATCACAAATCACGGAGTAATTTCCCACTGAAATCACAGTGAGATGTCATCTCACTCCAGTAAGACTATTATCAAAAAGGCAAAAATAAATGCTGATGAGAATGAAGAGAAAGAAATTCTTACACCCTGTGGCATAAATGTAAATTAGTATAGTCAGTATGGAAAATGGCGTAGACATTTCTCAAAAGACTAGCAATGTTAGTATTGAGGCTTTACATCAAGGAATGGAAAGGGGTATGTTGACGTGATGTCTGTACGCCTGTTCTTATTGTGATACTATTTACAACAGCCAAGATAGGGAGTCACTGGAGGTGTCTGTCAACAGAGTAATAAAATGTGGACTGAAATCCTGCCATTCACAGAAATACTGGAGAGCTTGGAAGACACTGTGTTATTTAAATAAGACAAATACTGCATATTCTTACTCATACGCAGAAGCAAAAAAAAAGTAGAATAGTGATTACTAGCACCCTGGAGGGCTAGGACAAGGAGGGGATGGCCAGAGGTTCATCACCAAAAACAAAGTTACAGCCAGATGGGAGGAATAGGCTCGAGTGCTCTACGGCATTGTAAGGTCACTGTAATTACTGACAATTTATTGTGTATCTTCAAATAATTAGAAGAGGGGATTTTAAATGTTCCCAATACAAAGAAATGATAAAGTTTTGAGGTGTTTGATATACTAATTACCTTGATTTGATCAATACACATTGGATACTGGTATAGCAATGTCACACTATACCCCATAATATGTACAATTACTATGCATCAATAAAAATAATAATAAAAGGAAAAAAGGAATAACAGACAGCATGGAAAAGGATGTGGGAGGGGAGAGATACGAGGAACACAAAGCCAGGAAAAGAGATCTTCTTGCTTTAAGTAAGCAAATAGTGGTTGAGGAACTGAATATATAACATTATAAAAGGAGCACCACATGCTGATGACCTTCAATTTAAAGTGAGATCAGGGTCATACTGAATATTTTTTCTTAACCACTCTCACTGGGGCAGGAGGTAGAATTTAGGTTGACTTGGGATATGATTTAGTTAAAGCAATATGATAAAGTCAGAGACAAGTAAGGAATTTGAGTATACATGCAAAGGTGTGATAATAATGATTACCACGAAATTCAAAGTGGGAAAAAGGAAACATGGATGTAAGTAATTGAAGGGACATCGAAAAATTGATAAGATCATTAGAAGGGTCTGGGCTCTGGTGGGATTAAGTCATTTTCTGTTTTGGATATTAAAGGAGGCTTAGGTAGATGAGAGTTGGAAGGTGGAGTGATTGGAGTTGAAACATATTCTTAGTAAAGTGCCACCAAAATGGAGAAGCAAGCATCAATGTACTCAACACCACTATCTATGAAGCCGGTATACTGTCTAATACCTGCCCACTCAAGATAAAGACTCAACTTCAGCGGGTGGGAAGGGAGGTGAGGAGGAGGGTGGCTTGGGAGCTCCCACCTAATGGGCACAGTGTAGGGGTGTAGGTCACACTTCCTGGGTGTGGGGCACAACGACAACAGGGACTCTCCCTAACAAACCCAAACATTGTAACCTAATCGTCTGTACCCTTATATTATTAATCTGAAATTAAAAAATAAGGTAAAATATGATGTTTCCTGTGGAAAAAAGAAGACTGTGGAGTGATGAAATTACTTACATGACACAGGGTAGATACTCATTACTCCCTACTTATGATCTGGAATTAGCGAGGGCCATGCTCTCTTCCTCTCTGTATCATTAGGTGACCTTTTACATCATTGAGCCCAATCTGGGGCCATTTTGAAACACTCAGATTGTCTTAAGACATTTTTGGTTCTAAGTGCTGGCTGGTGGATGCTGATGGAGTCCTGTGGGCAGAGGCCAGAAACACCGCTGAACACCCTGCAGTGACCCTGACAGTGACTGTGTGGTGACCGGGACAGTGACCTTGTAGTACTCAGGACAGTGACCGGGACAGTGACCCTGCAGTACACAGGACAGTGACCGGGATAGTGACCCTGTAGTATGCAGGACAGTGACCAGGACAGTGACCCTGCAGTGACCAGGATGTCTCCTGAGCATCAGTTGTTTCTCTCTACCCTGCTTTCAGACCTGCTCACTTTCTCTAAGGTGCTGCCACGTGGCCTTAGCTGTCATCTCTGTGTCCACTCCAGCCTCAGCTGCAATCTCAGATCTGTGCCCCAGTATGGAAGGGCTGTGCTTTATGGCTCAGAACATTCTGCATTGGTTCTGCCTTACTCCTCACTCAGGCTATTTTATAAAATTTCAGTGGGGCCAATTCTCACTTTGGTCTCTGCAATGGAGACTCTGGGGGGCTCAGTGTGGACGCCTGGTGTGCCCACGGGCCACCCCGCTCCTTGTTGCTGTGTTCTGATGCTTTCCTGCCTCCCAGCACCTGGGTTTGTCTCCAGACTCTGGAACTTCAGTGTTTCCATGGCGAGCCTTTATTCTAGTGTCTGGTCAGTACTTCTCTTCACCTACTTTTCTGGCCCAATCAAGTGAAGTGTACTGACTAATTAAAAATTGGTGAGAGTCCTGAGGAAATACTATATTTATTGCACAATATGTAAAGCATTTTTTCTGAGAAAATAAAAAGGTTATCTTGAATAATCAGGGCATATTTTCCGTGTTCATTTTCTTAGAAGTCATACTTTCTGCCTGTGGCTTTGGCAACACAAAGGCAGTGCTAGGGCACACCGGATGTAGCACCTTTCCTGCCTGGTCAGGACACTGGAGTCATTTCATCATTTCTTTTCCTTGCTTCCTCCTGGCATGAACATAGTCTTAGAATGAACACCAGCTGAACAATCCAAATATACAGCAGACATCAACTTGGGTTTTCTGAATAATATAAAATATCAAGGCAACAAGAGTGTCCCTCTCACCGTCTAGAATGACATGAATGAGACGCATGTTAATGGAGAAAAACCATCACTTTGGACTGTACTCTGCTCACTTACTTTGGAAGGACATCAATCTATGAGCAAGTCCTAAGAGCACTGACAGCAGTGAACACTGTGATGATCATCACCACCCAACACAACCAGCCCAATACTCCCACGAACATCTGTCTCTAAAGAAGCAAAGAAATTAGGAGGCGGCTTTTGTAGATGGACACAAATCAAACCTTTGGGGTGTGCCCAGGCTCTCGGTGGCACTTTGGCTGTGACCCAGCTTCTCTCTGGGCTTTTGTTTCCTCTTTGCCTCTTTCTTCTGTACTTTCATGAACATTAACAATAAACATTTATTAACCTGAAAAAGAAAAAAAAAAACAAAACAAGGAACAGGTCAGACCTGGAACAGGTCAGACCTGGAAAGTTCCATTTTAATAGACCTGTAACCATAACATTGTTCTCTAGAAGTGGTCCTTCTGCAAATGCTGCTCTGCAGCCATATCATTTCTTTTTATGGATGAGTAGCATTTCATAATATGCATGCATGTGTGTGTAGATATATTCTTAATGCACTCATGAATTGATGGAACCTAAGGTTGATTCCACATCTTTGCAATTGTGAATTGTGCTGTGATAAGCATTCAAGTGCAGGTGTCTTTTTGAAATAATGACTCCTTCTCTTTTGTATAGATTTTGGATAGATAGCTAGAGTGGGATTGCTTGGTCAAATGATACATCTATATTTATCTCTTTGAAGAATCTCCATACTCTTTTCCGTAGAGGTTGTACTAATTTGCAGTCCCACCAACCATGTTTAAGTGTTCCTTTCTCTTTGAATTCACACTAACATCAAAAAGTGAATGTTTTTTGACTTTTTAATATCTATTCTGACAGGGGTAAGGTGTTATCTCCTAGTGGTTTTGATTTGCATTTCCCGGATGGTTATTGATGGTGAGCATATTTTCATGTTTGTTGTCCATTTTTCTGTCTTCTTTTGATAAACTTCTGTTCATGTATTTTGCCCACTTTTTAATGGGATCTTTCTTCCTTTTTTTTTTTTCTTGCTGATTTCTTGAGAGTTCTTTGTAGATTCTGGATGTTAATCCTTTGTCAGATGTATAGTTTGTAGAGGGGAGCAACTGCTAAAATCAAGCTAATTAACGTGTATACCACTTCACATGGTTCACATGGCTCCTTTTTTCTATTCTCAGCAACTGCCCATGATATGATAAAGTGTTATTGACTATGTTCTTCATGCTGCACATTGCACAGCTTGTCTTATTCACTATACATTACTGGACTACCCCTGGACAACCATCTCTCTGCTTCTCCCTTTCTAGCCCTGGCGATCACCATTCTACTCTTTGGACATTTGACACTTCAGATTCTACACGTAAATGAGATGATGAGTATATTTCTTTCTGTTTCTGGTTTATTTCACTTAGTGATCTCAAAACACATGACCACTTCCTTCAATGTCAGTTGACAACCTCGCCCTCCACCTTACTCACCTCACTAGAAAATTGAGGGCATTTAACTTCAACTCCTATCTCAAAGTGTGCACTGTGTTCACTCATCCCCTCTTCTCACTGTAGAAAACCAAGTATGTTTTGCATCTTATTCCTTTTACTGTCGCTCTGACCCTCCTGGAATCTGTTCCTCAGTTTGTTCCCTTCTTCAGTGGGTTGTGACTCTTCTTCTTCATTGGCCTCTTTCTTGTAAGCTGTAAGTCTTCTCCACCCTAGAATCACCTTCCTGTGCTTCTAGCTGCTCTGTACACATAGCTAGCATCTCACAGGTCTCCTTACCTCCTTTTCCAAATCCCTCATTAGAGCAGTGTCCATGTGTTGCTTTAACTGCTCACAAATCACTGACTCCCTGACCATAAGGAGTTGGTCTCAGTTGTCTGTGCAGCATTTTCAGTCCTGACCCTACTGGCTTCTTGTGTCCACACAGGGTATGGAGAAGAAGACAGTGACCCTGTCCCCTTCTCCTATTCTGTCATTTCCTATTTCTCTGTGCTCCACTAGCCCTGGAATAGCAGGGGATACTTAAATTTTATTCTTATATGATTATTTTCTTTACTGCCTCTCTTTCCCTAGGAAAGTTACTCTTTGGGGAAACAACTTATCTCTACAATTGTATGTGTGATTCTTTCTTGAGCATCATAAGTAATTCACAACACCTCCAGACACCTTTAGACTTACAATGTTTAACTGAGTAATCCCTTTCTAATTTCAGTGTGGTTTCATATCTTGATTTATAACATGGCTAACTTTTTAATCACTCAGGCATGGTTTATCCATTTATTTCCCCATTTTTTTTTTTTTTATATTTCCTATATTTTAATGACAAATTTGCTTTTCCATTGCCTAACATGCCAAGCACCATTACCCTGGCTGAGGTCATCATAATATGTGTCTTATACTGCTATAATAACATTATATAACATCTACCAGGTCACCTGATATTATAAAGTCATAATATCTGTCTTATACTGCTGTATAACATTATATAACATCTACCATGTCACCTGGTATTAAAGTCATATCATGCAAGATATTTTACAATTTTTCTTTTGTTTAGATCTTTAAATATCTTATTTTTCCCCCTGTGTATTATGTCACATGACACCTGAAATTCCCAGGCATTTGTAATCTGGCCTAATAAGCTGTGCACCCTCTCTGCATTCTTTAAGCAGAAATTACCCTTCAAGTTCCTGCATTTCCTTTAGCCAAAACACTTACCTCCACTTAATCATCTCTCAAAATTTTATTTACTCTTTAAGGTCCAATGAAAACAGCAGCTTCTTATTGACAGGCTTCCCATCCCACACTCAGTACACACACCTGATTTTTCCAATCTGGGCATAAATTCTGCACATTTAAGCCAAAATGCTACATTGATAAGTCAATTTTATAACAAAATCTCAGGAGGTTAAAATATGGGGTCTGGGACTTACATGTGATCAGATGGAATCTCATAAGAAAAACCTGGGCTTAAGTATTACCTTTGCCATTAACAAACAATATGAAACAATATGATTTCAAGATAATTAATTAACCTTCTGGTGTCTCTGTCTCCTCAGTTTAAACTTTGGGGGAGACCTGTCTCATGATGTCTCTGTGAAGATTATAAAAGGTGACACCAGGGCTAGTGCCTGGTACAAGGTCAGCACTAAGCAAAAGTGGCTATCATTATTACTATAATTCTATGCCTGAAATAGAAAAAGAGAATCAATGTTTACAAGGTAAATAAATACCTAGGACACTCACAATATTTTTATGATGGATTCACTGAGCACTCTGCCTGTACCAGACAGACATCCAGACTCTTCTCTGAGCTGTTCCATTATAGAGGAAAGTTCAGTCCTCTGCATATAAAATATTGGTTTAAAGGGAATTGTTTATTTTTCCCTAGTCAAATCCCTGGGTCTGGGAAGTCCCAGCAGTCTGCCTCACATGCCATCAGCATGGATGTGTCGGCATTTTCACCACCATTTCACCAGCCAGTGCTGTAAATGCTCATCGCACAAGGTGTACCTGTGTGCCTGTGCTCAGGTAGACAGATGCCACACAGGTAAATCCTCATGCCCACTGTGCCCTAATAACACCTAGTTGTGTTCGCAGGAACTTGGGGACTAGGCCAGAGTGCCAGAGTGTTCCTGTCCTCCAGTAATTGTCCCGTTATTGGACAGTTATGTTTCCTGGACAGGTTTTCCTTATCAGCTTGTGAATGGCTCCCTTGTTACACTGTGCCCCAGAATTTCTGGGGAAAGATAATGGGTAGAAACAATTTTATAATTATGTGGACTTCTTGGAATTGAAAGTCACTATTGATTTTATGTCAAACCACAAAATTAGCATGTCATTAAATACAGTATATAAACAGCCTCTAAGGTAGAGAGACCATCACCACTCACCTCACCTTCACATCTTCTCCTCTGTCTTGAAGGAAAGGTAAGAATTTCCCATGTGAAATCATGGTATTTTCTCCTACTCTTCATTTCAAAGTATCTGGAGCTATAGAAAGAACATAACTACTTAAAATATAGTCTTTCAAATATGGGTATTGAAAGTAGTACTGAAAGTATTTTCAACAGTTAGGTTAAAAAAATTGAAGTGCCTAGAAGGAACTTTTGTCAAAATTATAATGGTAAATAGGTGTCAAGAGTCCAAGAAAATGTAATAACTATTAATACATGTATTTATATTTAGTGCAAGTCTAGTTAGTATTAAGAGGAGATTAACTTCTTGAATTAAATAAGTCTTCTAATTTAACATAAAGCAGCCATGAAAACAAATATCTTTAAATTATAGTATGAAAAGATAAATAATTATTGAGAAAGTTTTATCTAGCAAATAGTTTAGAGAGATGCCATAGTGAGTTAAGAAGTGGTTTAGGAACATGTATACTTTAAATGTTTATAAACAATGTTCTTGGAAGAAGAGTGTGTTTATCCAACTTGTCTAGAACCTCCATCTTTCCAGTTTGTCATCTAGTTTGTAATATTTCAAAATGATATTATAATAATGACATGGAAAGACAAATTTAAAAAAAAAACAAAGTGTTCCATTTTATAAGAAAATTTCAAATAAAGCAGAAATAACTTAGAAACACAAAACAAAAATAAAAGGAAAAGTATTTAGAGAATTACCAATTATCAATGGTAAAATTCTATCTTACAAATGATATTATAAAGTACTAATTATAATATAAAATATACAAATACTATGGGATCTTCCTTATGTAGAATGATCTATAACAGAATACCACATCCTTTATTTGAATCCTGACAATTAAACAATTATGTGGAAACTTATGGAAGTCTTAGGCAAAGTAAAATGAATAAAGAATTATATAACATCCATAAGAAAAGTTAGAAACAATATTTATTTTCACTGATAGTGAAAACTATTTTTAGCCTTCAGACATTAGACATTTTTCAGATAAATTAGAGACTTTTTCATGCAGCTTTAGTTCAGAAACTTAATTTAACATTTTGAGAATGTAAATTGAGTGTCAAGTGATATTATGGCACAAACATTAGTTTTTAATAAATTACAGAAAATGCAATATAATCTTGCAAAGAGGTCATAAATGGTATGTTTTGTTCAAAAGTGTTAACAGGTATTTCATAAGAAGAGGCAGCCCAGGAGTGAGGAGTAGTTAGGAGAACCTGACCCTTGGAAATCACCCCGAGTGCAGGGCACACACCGTGACAGTGACATGAAGAAGGAATATCCACAGTGTGGTCCATCACTGAAGTCAGGTGGCATCAAGGAGGGCCACTGCCCACTGTGTGGGGATGAAGGCTGTAGGGAGGTTGTGAATGAACAAGAAGCAAGCCTATCCTGCTGAGAACACATCTGGGTCATGGAGTAAATACAGAAAATGTTAAAGTGAGCACCTCAGTCTTAGGAGCTATGATTGGACTAATCGTACTCATGGCAACTGTTTAGTAAAAGAAAGGGAAAAGTAAAGTTCAATTTTCTTTGCATACACATTCCTGATAAGTCTTCTCCTGTGGGACTGAGATGCCTTCAGGGCTGAGACCTTAATGTCTTGTTCATGGCTGCAGACCCGGCACCTAGACAGGCTGGCAATAAAAGTGCCAAGTATGTATTTTGAAAGAATGATTCAAGTCACTAGTGTTTCTGTAAAAAATTATAACTTCTTTATATATCTCCAAAAAGAAACTTCATTTAAAACTTCTATTAGTATTTTTCTCTGAAACGCAGACATTTTTATTAAACCTGAAAATCCGCCATGGTCCCCTTGTGTTCCATTTGCAGGACGTGAAGCCATGAAGGTCCTCATCCTGGCCTGTGTGGTGGCTCTTGCTCTTGCAAGGGAGGTAGGTGAAGAAGAAAATCCAAATAATTAAGATATAACAGAGTATCTGCTGACTTATAGAGAATGACATCACCAACACTTATTTTACCATAGAAATAGTGAAGAATTTCAGCCAAACTTTTTGGCTTGTACAGAAACATTTATGTTCCCCTGCTATTTCAGCAGTTTCCTATAGGGCCCCAGGCTGGGTTAAGTGCTTTCTACACTGTGTGCTGCCAAACTCTAAAGGAAAGGCAAATAAAACACAAGAAGAAGAAACATAAAAACAACAGAAAAGTATAATATTGCACAAACACACTTGCATGCATGGCAACCTGGATTAATATTGAAGTTATGAAATATGTATATCTCTTACCATTCAGAGCTCACATGTGACTACCCCAAACCTCAAAGGATGGGTCTAAGCAATAATCACAACCATCATCATAAATATATTCATATTCATAATAAAAATATGGAATACAAATTGAAGGAACTCCTTTTCTGTTGTACATCAAAAACTCTGGTCTTAAATCAGATAAAATAAAAATATCCATAAAAAGTTACTAAACATAAGAGACATTAAAGCAATTACCCTCGAAAAGTCTTTCAAAAACATACATTTTTTATTTCTTAAATATATAAAAGGATAGTTCTGCACAAAAGATGTAAATATTAAGTAGGAAACATGTTTAGTAATGAATTAGCTATACAAGCTAAATGGTATTTTATCTTTTCAGAAGGAAGATCTCAGTGTATCCTCTGAGGTAAGCTATTTTTATTAAAAGAAAACCTACAGGGGGTGCCCGAAGCTCAGTGGTTAGGGTGCCAGCCACGTGCTCTGGGGCTGGTGTGTTTGAACGTGACCTGGGCTGGCTAAACAAACGAGCAAACAAACAAAAAATAAAACTTACCAACCATGAAATGATAATATTCTCTGATATTCTAGAAAACTTAGCTGATTGTTGCTTTCTTTTCCACAGACTGTAGAAAACCTTTCAAGGAGTGAGGTAAGAACCACTTTCAGAGGTAATTTTCACATTTTAGAGCAGTAAATGTGGTACTTTCCTATCGGTCCCATTGACAGCCAAGCTAATAGGGCTTTACTGTGACATACAAGTTCTGACGTAAACATCCTTTTCATATGCATAAGGACAGAAAAAATATCTGGAGAATTCAGTATTCAGTCTTGTAGAACTTTCTAAGTTGGCTAGCTACTTGAAATCGTCTCATTTGTCCTTCTCATTTTATTTTTTGATTTCAGAATATATGGGCACACATGCTTTGGTTACATAACTTGCTTTTGTACAGTTTGAGTGAAAGTTATAAGTGAGCTCCTCACCCACAGAGTGTGGGCCCTGCACCCATCATGTGTTCACCCCCCACCCCTGTATCCCCCCACCTACCCCTCCCGGCCCCCACCTCCAACCTGCTAGATTCCTGCTGTCTCCGCATGTAAGCTTTGGCCAATTCATACCAGTTTAGTATTGAGGGCGTGCGGTGTCTGTTTTTCCATTCTTGTGATTCTTCTCTTAGAAGAGTGGTTATTTGATTTTTTTTTTTCTGCATTTTTAATTTCGTATTAATACCAGAGTACAAACAATTAAGTTACAGTGTTTCCATTTGTTAAGTAAAGTAGTAGTTGTGCCCTGCACCTTCCATTTGATCCTGCAGTTCCATCATTTTATTCTTTGTAAGGGTCCATACAGTCCTGTGTTCTGTCTGGAACTCCTCCACTCAGACTGCATCCACACCTCCTGTGCCCACATACTAGCTGGGAGTGGTGGTGCAAACTGAAAAGAGAGGGTGTCCAGTGGGAGTTAGGAGTCTGCCAATAGTGGGCAGAGATGTAGTGGGATGTTTTGTAATTACTCATACTAGCTAATAAGCAGTGGGATTCAGTGTAGTCCCAGATCTACCTGGGAGAGCAGGTCTGGAATTCACTCTTGCACCACCATTTCTAGGTGTGTCCTCACCTCTTAAGTAACCCTGCTCCAAGATACCTTATCTCTTTGCAAGGTTATGACATCCTTGAGGAAGTGCTTATTTCTTATAACCCATTTAAAGTCTAATATACACCAGTAAACTAAGAATAATTAAGATAATGTATTAATTGATATTAGGGGGTGTTTTCAATAAGTATTTGTTTTTTAAGATCAGATGAGGCTTTAGAGATCATTTCTTGTCAGAGGCAGAAGCCTCCCTCTTGTCAGAGAAATCAGCCTCATCAGATGCCTCATTTTGGACTGTATTCCCTAATTTTCTTTCTTCTCTTGATGGTCATCTGACTTTCTTTTACATATCAAGCTTATACAGAACAGTATAAAGTAGGTATTTTAGCAATTATCCTCAGTTGTTAATGATATTATCAAATTTTCCACATTAATTTATGAAATGCTTTTATTTTCTGATTTATATTGAAAAATAAGAATTTTTTCACTAAAAATACATTTTAATTTTTTATTTTTTGAAGGAATTTATTACACATGAAAAGGTAAAACTTCCACATTTAAAATATACATATTTTCAACATTTTCCATGCTTGATTTTTACTGATGGTAATTTTTTTTTATATTTGATTTGTTTTTAGCAGAAAATTGAGAAGGCTAAACATGAGGAACAGCAGCAAATACAGGTAATTTTTCATTATGAGTATATTTCTAAAATTGTAAAGTATAATACATTTGTAACACAAAGTTGTAATGTGCACGTTTAGTATACAGAACAGTAATGAGATAAATGTCATGGACCTACCAACCAGTGTGAGAAAGTAAACACTAACAAAGTCAATATGTTTCCTAAGAGATAAATGCATTTTAAACACACAATTAATTTCTGTAATATAGGGAAAATGCCTAATGATATTCATAAGGGTATGTGTTTTCAATAGTGTACATTGGAAGAACATTTCCAGGTAGGAGCCTGTGTTTCTCCTATTCTCAGGGTGTATATGGTGCTGAAAAGGAGCAGAGCTGGGAAAAGATCAGGGCCTTAGGGACATCAGAAAGATTTTATATTTAATTAAATTATATTTATCATTAACACATTTACCTAAGTATAATATTTCAGCTTCCTTGTTTAGCAACAGATTACTTGTTGCTCACGCAAAATAGTCTTTGAATCAAACAAAATTGATGTCTCTTGAAAGACTTAAAAAGTTACCTCTGCCAAAGGAAGAAATGCTGGAAGCTGGACAGTGTTAAGTGACTCACAGAATTTAGGCATGAATGAAAACTAATTTATTTTATTAAAACAAAACAAAAATAAACCTTGGAGTTACCCAGCTAAGGCTTTCAATATGCCTTCATCACGTGGGAACAATGGGGTGTATTAACGCACTTACGTGGAAAAATCCGTGCTCTTTGAAGGCCAAGGTGCAGAACTACAGCTTTCCAGGCACCTTGGGAAAAAACGTATAAAAATAAAAAAATCATTGAAATCCCCAAATACGGATTTCACTTTGTCCTGTGTATTCATGGGCAGATTAAATACCCCTAAGAGCGTCACTCATGTCACACTACTTGAGATAATTTCTTAACCACAGGAAGTGCAAGACTTAGTACTCAGTAAGGTTGTCCAAAAGAGAGAAGATTAACTCATCATGAACGTGCATTATGGCTGAATCATGGACTCCAAGGTTCTTTTTGCTTATTTCCAGGATGAACTCCAGAATAAAATCAACCACTTCTTCCAGCCGCAGCCCGTGGTCGTCCCTTTCCCCCAGCAGATGCCTTACGCGGTCCTGGCACAGAACGCCCTGCCTCTCGCTCAGGCCGCTCTGGCGCTGCCTGCCCTTCAGCCCGAAATAGTGGAACTTCCCAAGGCCAAGGAGACCAGCTTCCCTAAGCACAAAGTGATGCCCTTCATTAAATTCCCAGCAATGCCCTTCTTTGAGCCCCAAAGCCTGAATCTGAAGCCTCTGGTGGTGCAGGTGCTCCAGCCCGCCATGCCGCAGCTCCCGGCCTTTCCTTCTCAGCCCCTGTGGGCTCCTGCACAGCCCAAGGTGGCTTTCCCTCCACAAGTGGCACCCCAGCCCCAGCCCCAGAACGCCATGCCTGTCCAGGAGCCTCTGCTGTCCCAGGACCTTCTGGTTGACCCGACCCAGCAGCTCTACCCTGTGACCCAGCAGCTCTACCCTGTGACCCAGCAGCTCTACCCAGCGGCCCAGCAGCTCTACCCCGCGGCCCAGCAGCTCTACCCTGCGGCCCAGCAGCTCTACCCGGCGACCCAGCAGCTCTACCCGGCGACCCAGCAGCTCTACCCTGTGACCCAGCAGCTCTACCCCGCGGCCCAGCAGCTCGCGGCTGTGCACAACCCTGTCCTCGTGAGTCTGCAATTCCCTACCTTGCTGCTTGGCCTTTGACGCCTGGGTGCTGGTGGAATAGCGGAGATCTCTAGAATAAAGGGATAGATATGTTAAGAACGGGGCCCAAAGGCACACAGCTCACATCAGTGACTCCCGTACCTAGAAAGCTCCCACTCCCTGCACCCCACCCCGCCGCCCCCCACCCAAACCCAGTGCGAGGCCTCCTGCAGAGACTCCATGCCACAGCTCTGAGTGCGGATGACTCTGGATACTGGGGAGAAATTAGTGCAGGAATTCTTACTTAATTGGTCTGCACTCACTAACGTCAGAATTAAATTTAATAATCCAATTGAGTCTGGCATAAAAAAAAGACTTTTTTATCTTGATTTTTAATTTTTCTCTGGGAATGTATCTTCCCCAAATGGCTTCATCTGCGTCTTGTTTTACTATAAGTACCTAAGTGGCAAAAGACTGAGAGGCTGACTTGGTTACTCACAGCATTTTTAAGGCAAGTGTTCTTAGCAAAAGATGAATTTACTTATTTGTATTTACTTCTAAGGTTTAAGAAGATTTCAAAGTTTAACCCCCTTCTTCATTTTTGGTAAGTTTTGGGAGTTTGAAAATTAGACTGAACACTTTTATGTTCTTTATAAAGAAGACTTTTGATGTCTTCTAACATTTAATTCTCCTAGAGAAGCCCAAGATGCTGAAAAATTCCATCAATTCACAAACTTATTAATGTATTCTCAATGGTTAACTATTATTTATTGACATGAAATGATGTATATTTTACTCAAGTAACTTTAATTTTATTTAATTTGAATGGCTTGCTATCCACAGCCTATATATTTAGATTTGATTATTATTATTCAGGAAAACGGAAAAAATAGGCTTTTTTAAATTTTATGTGAACATATTTGAGTTTTTGTTAAAGCTTAATCTATATTCTTATTTCTTACTTCCACACCATGAATTTTGTACTTATTTCACTTGAAATTGTTTTTTAATTCATGACTCAAAATGAAATTATCCAGTCCAGGTGAGAGAATAGCTTGGGACTCTAAATTGCAAAGCTTCTTGTTACCATGGTAGCCTGGATATTCGCAAAAACAATTACAACTTAGCAAATACTTAGGTCTACAGAAATTTTGCATGTCTCCAAGGGAAGGCACAACAGAGTATATTTGTAAAACAATTTATTTTATGAATTACTCACACCAAAATTACAAAGGGCGAGAGGGGGATAGTTATGCCATGCAACATGACCAATGCTGTATTTTCTATTTCACAGAATTGACTGAGACTGGAAACATGGCATCTTATCCATCTTTGCATGTCACCAAGAGCTAAATGTTTGACTCTACATGGATAACATGAAACTTTATTCCTTTATGAAATTCATTTAATTTGAATTTGACTCACAAACTGCTTATGCTTTTCTTATTGTAATTTAACTAATACCATAGAAGTTCAATATTGAGTGGCAACTAAAACTGTATCAAAAAATGTATAAAAATAGCTTCTGGAATTGTGCCTTTTATTATTTAAGAATTTATTTCCTTTCCAGTCATTTCAATAAATAACCCTTTAGCATATTTAAGTTGTCCTGTCTTTATTTTTCAAATTTGATTGTCTTCCATAGGTTATTATTGATCAAATTCATCCTGGTAGAATACTCTCAAATTGAATAAAGTGCTGTAAATTGAATATTAAGATATACCAAAAGGTCAAGTTTACTTTAGAAAGTCTTGGTTTACCCCGTTTTCCCAGTGCTATTTGCCCCTGTGCTATTCACGTTCAAAAGTACCCAGCATCTGATGTTTAAAAAATGCTGTGGTTGCCCCAGGACTAGAGCTTCACATGTGAAGTCGGAGCCACATCTGCCAAGACAGCCTGGCGGTGTGGGAGGTGTGGGAGCCCTTTGATGGCCTAGTGCACACAACACTCAGGCCAAGGTTTACTAGAGTTCGGACTGCACGCTGTAGGCAATCTGCACGCATGGCAGTAGGAGATGGGCGGGTATGCCGGCAGGCTCTCAATGCACCGTCTACCCAGGAGCGACACCCAGTGGCCCTGGTGCTGAGGCCACTTACACCTGATCAGCAGTGCCATCTGTGTCAGCGAGGGTGTACATGGCTGTAGGAGCTCTTATGAGCATTATCTCTGACTCGAGGTAATCGTTCATGGTGAAGAATCGGCCTTTTACCTACATCAACTTCTCCACCTGTTCTTTCCACGTCATCCCCTAGAGTTTGAGCGGTGACTCACCTCTAGCAATTATTCCAACTTTGTGACATAGCCAGTGTTTTCCTGGCCTGATTGCAGCATAAACAGGACTTCCTCCCATCTTTAAAGTTGTCATCCCTGACCCTGGAGCTCTAATGCTCCCTCCCGGACAGCAGCTTCCAAAATCTCCTCTCATCCCATCACTAACCTGTTCTGGTCAAACTTTTGACTCTCACTGGAACCATTTGTGTAAGTTTATCAGCGGTTTTCATGCTGCTGAATTGTGTTTACTTCACCCACTCTTTCCTGCTATTCAGTAGAGTAGATCGTGCTGGTTTCCTTGAGAGACCACATGTCTCTCATTTGAAATCTTCACCCTGAGAAAGCTTTGTTCCTTCTTCATTCTCCAGCTAATTCTTCTCAGCCTCTTTTCCGGTACTTTCTCCTTCTCTAAACCTTTGTGGGCCAAGGTGCCCCAGGACTTAACCTTATCCTGGGTGATCTTTTTTGGTTCCCTGGTTTTAATTCCACTCTTAGGCTGAGGGCTTCCAAATGTAAATCTCCAAACTTCTTTTGTGAATGTCAAACTCACGCACTCGCTTGCCTTGGTGACCCCCTCCTAAGTATCTAATTCTTACTCATCTTGGCATGGCCAAGCATTGCTTTTAATCTGATCTGGCCCCAAAGGTGTTCTATTCACAGTCTTTTTTTGTTTGTTTGTTTATGTATACATGTGTTTATTAGGTTTCCACTTTTGCCTTCACAGAATTAAAAAAGGCTTAAAATTTAATAACAACAATTTTGAAGATAAGGACTAGAAATAAAAACCTTGTAAAGAACGAACGACAATTAATACATTCAGAAAAGAAATCAGATGATTACTGCATTGAAATATTAAGCAATAATAATAATAATAATGATTCAAAGAAAGCAACATTCACTTTGTCAGATAAGAGAATGTCTATTATATATTCTCAGTCTTTGTATCAGTAAGTTGTCCGTCCCTCTACTCTGTCATCAAGCTCAAAGGTCAGGAGTCACTGCTGCTCTCTCTTGCCTTTGCCTCTTGCTCTGGGCCAGATGGTATCCCTGAAGCCCAGCTGTCCTCCTGGAACCTCGGAACACCACCCCATTGGAAATAGGATCACTGCACGTGTCATTAGTTAAGACAAAGTTGTCTGTGTGCTGGGGCGGGATGGGCTTGTCATCCTCCAAGAACAGTGCTCTTCTAAGGGGGGAAGAGGTGCCCAGAGGAACAAGGCCGGGACAGCTGAGGTGGACAATGGGCAATGCGTCTTAGCTGAGAGAGGCCAGAGGCACCAGGGTTTGGGAGAAAGGCACAGGGCGATTCTCTTTAAAGAGAAAAAGCCTGGCCCTTTTGATGCTTTGGACTTGGAGCCTCTAGAGCTATGGGAAAATATATTGCTGTAGTTTTAAGCCACTTGGTGTACACAACTTTGTTACATGGGCACTGGGAAATTAATATGCCTCATGCCCAAATTATAGCAAGCACAGAAAGCTCAACTTAGGCAGAAGGGCCAGCCCGTCCTGCCCAGCACCTCCTCTCTCTGTTCCATCCTGGTCGCAGTGGTCATTTCTTCCTGAGTGCACACTGGATGCCACCTGCTTCTCCCAGACAACCAGCATGCGCTTGTCATAAGCACAAATTTCCTCAAAACAGTTTCCTCCCAGACCTGTCATTCATTATACGACTCTGGTTCCTATCTCAGGCTCCTTGTCTGATGCTCAGTGCGCTGACTCAGCTCAGTCAGTGGCGAGCCTCCCTGGGACTGTGATGGCACTGACTTCACCCTTCAGAGGATGAGGCTATGGAGAGAGGAGCAGGGAGGTTCAGACTGTTCACTTTGCTGGGTGCATATAGGAGTTCCAATGTTTACTTAAATAGGCCTTGTCTAAACTATTTAATTTCTCAGTACCTCAGTTTATCTTTAAAATGGAATAATAAGATTGGCACCCTCCCACCTCTGGGAAGAGCTGTGCGGGACCCACGATTGGCATCCTCTTGGACCTCCCAAAGAGCTGCGCCCTCCTGTACCACGGTGAGAGCTGCTCTGGGACTCACTACCCGCCCACCAAGCCTCCCCACAAGCTGCAACCCCATGTCCTCACTCCTTTACCCTCCCTGCCTCCAAACCTGCCTGCTCATCTGGCCAGGGACTCTGGTAGCCGTGAACCCTCTGGAGCCTTCCCTGAGTTTGCGCAGAGCCCTTCTCTTGGCTAGAGACTGCTGGAGCCTTGGGCCCTCTGTGCCAAAGTCACTGGGCGCCAGGCACTCCCAGAACCGTGTGCACCACCCCCTGCCCTGTTGCTGGATCCTGGTGTATCACACTCCAGAGCTGCTTGCACAACCAGAACTCCCTGGCTGGGGCAGCCACAGAGGAGCTACACAGGGTCACTCCCTACAAAGATCCAGCAATAATAGAGGGATCCCGCTTGGGTCTAATCTTGAAGAGACACCTCCCCAACTCTGAGGATGGACAGAGGCAATGGTGAAAAACAATTATGAGGCAAAATCAAGGGAAAAACTCTGGCAATATGAATAATCAGAGTAGATCAACTCCCCTAAGGATCAATGGGGCACACACGGCACAAGAACCCATGCACAAACAAATAGCTGAGATGTCAGAAATCGAATTCAGAATCTGGATAGCAAATAAGATCGAATTAGAATTCCAAGCAGTAACCCAAAAGATGTCTCAAGAATTCAATGAATTCAAAGACCAAATGACCAAAAATTTTGACACATTGAGACAAGAAGTTGCAGCGCTCAAAGATCTGAGAAACACAATAGAATCCCTTAGTAACAGAATGGAGCAAGCAGAAGAAAGGATATCTGACATTGAAGACAAAGCTTCCAAATGCTCCCAAACTCTCAAAGAGAAAGAGACATGGAGGGTAAAAACAGATCACTCTCTCAGACAGGTCTGGGATAATTCAAAGAAAACCAATATTCGTCT
Organism: Loris lydekkerianus; assembly: GCA_963574355.1. Taxonomy (NCBI): domain Eukaryota; kingdom Metazoa; phylum Chordata; class Mammalia; order Primates; family Lorisidae; genus Loris; species Loris lydekkerianus. Next base: position 23,807 of record CAUYPK010153235.1, read on the forward strand.
TATAGGGATACCAGAAAGCAATGAAGTGGCTTCACAAGGCACAGAGTCTCTTAAGCATGAGATTATGAAAGAGAACTTTCCAGACATGCCAAGAGATTCTGAAATTGAGGTAGCAAACAGTTTCAGAACTCCAGCATGACTTAACCCAAATAAGACATCCCCCAGACACATCATAATCAATTTTACTAAAGTTAATATGAAGGAGAAAATTCTGAAAGCAGCAAGATGAAAAAAAACCCCCATTACCTACAAGGGAAA